>CAUYQG010119456.1:0-42867 GCA_963574415.1 Tarsius wallacei | reverse complement strand
GCCTCAGCCTTCTAAGTAGCCGGAACTACAGGCACACGCTACCACGCCTGGCTAATTTTTTGATTTATTGTAGAGATGAGGTCTCGCTTGCCCAGGCGGGTCTCGAACCCGCGAGCTCAGGCAATCCACTCACCTCAGCCTCCCAAAGGCGCGGGATTACAGGCTGAGCCACCGAGCCCGGCTGAGTGCAGATTTTTAAGGGAGATGTCTTTCAAGCTGGGCATCAAGAGACTTGTGAAAGGGTAAAATAATGCTACTTTTCTAAATAGTTATTTGTTTAAAGGATAGTATTAATGTTAACATGTGGAAGAGTTATCATTATTTTAAAACGAATTAGTATTTTTCAATGTCTGTTTTAGTTTCTAGTAAATATCAACAGATATAACCACAGTCATTTATCATAGATATGACCCCCAATAGCTTTTATGAGTGCAAAGAGGGACCTGAAACCAAGATGTTCCGGAACTGCTGTCTTAAACCAAGTCAACACCAACAACTGCAGCATCTTCAAGATCTAAATTCCAGACATAGCATTATCTGACCACCACCTTCTGTCCTTCCACCCATGGGTACCTTTGTTTCTCTTTGGGAGCTGCCACTTCACTGGCCCTACCTCTGTTTGTCTATCCACTGCCCCTCTCCTGGTCTGCCGTCCCTCCTAGCTCAGCTTAGAGTACTTGTGTGTAGTCTGGACTCCTGCAAATCCCTTGTCTCTCTGCCTCTCCTGGTGCACTGACCTTAACACAGCCCTGACTTTGTAAAATCCAAGCATGCACCCTCTCAATTCCTGCAGTGGAGTATCCTGAAGACAGCGGCATAACCAAGCTCCCTGGTCTAACCCCAGCTGTGCTGGCCCACACCCCCATTCTCATTCTTGGAGAGGACTACATTCCCTCCCCTCTTTTCCCCCTTCCCCTCTTCTCAACCTACTTTCCACCGTCTTGTCCATCCCTTCCTTAAGTCCAGGGGAAGGCTACTGTGTCCCTGACTACTTCTGGCTCTCCTTCCTCACTGGCTGCTTTTTCTTTGTCTCTTTTACAGGCACCTCTTTCTCTGCCTCATCTACATAGGGTAGAGTAGTTTGGGGTTTTATCCTTGACTCTCTTCTCCATCTGGACATTTGTTTTAAGTGATGTAGCTATCTAGCCCTTGAATATAAACTTCACCTGTAAGGTAGTGTTCCTATATCTCTGACTCTAGCCCTGATCTTGCCCGTGATTTTCAGTGTCATGGTCCATCTGTCTGGCATCTCCACTTGGGCATCTAATGGGTATCCTATTAAGCTTAACAGGATTTTTGGTTTTCCATCTTCTGAATGGGACTACCCTTAAGCCCCCAAGCTGTGGATAATTCTTTGTTCCTCTGGTGTTCTTGACATCCCCCACTAAAGTTCTGCAAGTTCTGTGGCCTCTACCTTTAAACTCTCCCTCCTCCACAGTTGCCCTTGTGCAAGACACCACCTTTCTCACATGAATACTTGGTACTTCACTGGTCTGTCTGCTTCTACTTCTGCTTTCCTATAGTCCAGTCTCTACCCGTTAGCTTTTATTTTGTTTAATGCATAAACCAGTCCATGTCACTTCTCTGTTTAAAATCTACTGGTGGCATCTCAGTGCAACTAGATTAAAACCCAACTTCTTGATCCCACCTCCAGACCCTGTATGATCCAGCCCCCTTCTTGCTCTCTGACCCCTAGACTTTCCCCAGTCCAGTCTCTCCGGCTTTGTAAGCCCTCCTACTTCCTTCATTGATATCCAGATCTCAGCTCAGAGCCTTTGAATTTGCTGTTATTTCTTCCTTAAATGCTGTCTGCCTTAGACCTTGCAGTTGCTTCTCCTCATCATTTAATTCTCAGTTAAACATTAATTTTCTCAGAAAATGTGCCTGACTCCCCCAACAGTATCTCCTCCCCATCAAGCCCAGGCATTTTAAAACGCATTTCCCTACTGTATTTTCTTCAGAGACCTGCATGCCCCCTAAGTTATAACTGCTTTTGTTGCTGTTCATCCATCTCACTTTATTTGGCCAGAAGTTCCAAAGGGACTTGTCTTGGTCATCAGTCCATGGATACTGTTGGTCTCATAGTAGGTCTGTAACATGTTTTCTTGTGTGATTAAATCAATTATCAGCAGTACAGCTGTGATAATTAAACTAGAGATGTAGTGGAAGCTAAGCTGCATGGTTGCTGTTGCAGGCATCTTTGGTGCCCAGTTTCTCTTGCCTTTGTGGCCTCCCCTGTTTCCTTCCTTGTAGTATAATAAGGGTGTTAGCACCCAAATGGAAGCTGGTAATTTTGTTTGCTCTGTTGGAAGGAAAGGGAATAATTAATGTTCATTTGAAAGGCAGAATTATATCACTTTTTCTTTTCTTAGCACCAAGACATTTTATAGAAATTTGTCTGCTATTTCATGATGGAAAATTGTGTTAGTTTATTTCCCTTCATTGTAATCCCACACACATTTTTGTTCTCTCTCTCTTTTTTAGTATTCAAATTGTTTTTAATCTTGGCAAAATCCTTTAAGCCTTATATTTTGATATGATATGATTAAATGTTTTGAATTTTATGTTAATCTTGTCAGAACTTGTTAAACTTGGGCAGCTTATCAGAATTTTATAAACTAGGAAGCCATATAGAAGGAGAAATGAATTGCATATCAGAAGGCTTTATTAATAGTTGAAATATTTGATACTTAAAAAAAAAAACCCTCTCAATGCAATGCTTATATAGATCATTTAGCAGTTTAAACCATTTGGAAGTATGTTTTTCTAGTCAATTCTTCCTGTATTAAAGATTCTCCTGTGTGAAAGTGTCTTCTCCGAGTGGCCTTTTGACTTTGAATATTTATCTGTTGTGATGCAAAACTGACTATGAGTAAGTGCTTTCTCTGTATGGAAATGAGGCTGTGAGATATATATATATATATATATATATATATATACATATGAATATATATATATATTCATCTCTTTGAATTATAATATATATATATTAGAATTTCTGGATAGCATGTTCAAGTATCCTTCTATTTGTGTAAAATGGATTTCTTAATTTATGGCCCTTATGTCTTTAAGTATTAACATACTGAGAAAATCTTAGGGATGATTTAAGACTGTGATTTGCAAATATGTTTTCAATCTTTTGTGTTGCATTGTAAATGCTACTTACATTTATTATTGATAATATAATAAAGTACATTTATTATATTAATCATTACTACAATCATTAATATAATTAAGTAGCAATTACTAAAATAATTATTGGTTATCATTACTAGTGACCAATATTTTATTGAAGTCATTACTAGTGTATATTTTGAAGATATTTCAACAAATGTGGTTAACTTAAGGTGTAAATCTTGTTTTATTTTTTCAAGAAACATGTCTTGCTCTGTCACTTAGGCTGGAGTGCAATGGTGCAGTCACAGATTACTGCATCTTCAAACTCCTGGGCTCACATAGTCTGCCTGCCTCAGCCTTCCTGAGTAGCTCGGGCCACAGGTGCATGCCACGGTACCTGGCTAATTTTTTTCTGTTTATTTCTTATAGAGATAGTGTCTCACTGTGTTGTCCAGGCTGGTCTTGAACTTCTGGACTCAAGCAGTTCTCCCACCTCAGCCTCTCAAAGTGCTGGGATTACAGGCATGAGCCACTGTACCTGGCCTTGAATTTTAGTAACCAGTTAACATGTGACTGTTTCTCTATATAGGTTTAATGTGCATGCAATGATTCTCATGACCTCTGAAACAAATTATACCACTTACTTTTTTATAATTTTATCTTAAATACATTTGAGAAATTATGGCACTGATGCTTGCTGTCTTGAAGTAACTGGCTGAGTTTTATTTGTTGTTCTGCCTTTGTTTCTGTATAATTAGTAAGGTGCATCCCTGTATCTCTCCATACAGAGAGGGGTCCATCCCTCTTATGTCTGATTTTTTCTATTTCATTTTCCTACTTACCTGTATTTCATGGTAGACAAACCTAGGTGTATTTACCTCTCTAGTGTCTGTGCTACATTAGGCCTTGGTTTTCTGGTTTAGCTCTATTGAGTTTCACAAAGGTTCAAGGCCACTGCCATTTGAATTTAGATAATTCTTTAGTTAAATCTTCATTTCAAAAGCTACTTTTTCCTTTTTTAAACTTAGCTTTCTATAAACACAACATAAGTAATGGAAAAAATAGTGTATTTGAAATGAGAGGAATAAGGTCAAGTTCTGATGCTGGTGTTTCACTGCCTTGAGTGAGTCACTTAATGTTTTTAACCTCCATCTGTTCTTTTACCAAAGGGAAGGGTTGATCATATCCGCTTTCTAGATTATAGGGCTATTGTTTTAGAAAGCAAGTGAAAACGCCCTACAAGTATTAGGTTTTACTTTTAGAGGACTCTGCTTTACCTAAAACATTGAACTTTTGAAGTTAAAAACTTAAAAAAAGTAAATTCACATACAGTTCAAAGTATGCTATACTTTTATATTCACTTTTGTCTTTGTTCTTATTGTTTCTGAAAAATTACTTTTCCTGTGGAAGTGTTTTGAAGGATCTCTGATTTTGCTCAGATAATTGTGGGTCCTGAATGAGTGCTACTCCCAGAAACAGACATTGAACTTTTGTGACATAAAAAAATCCCTATTCCAGGTACTGTGGCTCATGCCTGTAATCCCAGCACTTTGGGAGGCTGAGGAGAGAGGATTGCCTGAACCCAGGAGTCTGAGACCAGCCTGGGCAACATGACAAGACCTCATCTCTCCAGTAAAATAAAAAAATTAGCTGGGTGTGGTGCCACCCTCTTGTAGTCCCTTGGAATGCTGAGGCAGAAGGATCACCTGAGCCTAGCTGGTTGAGTCTACAGTAGCTGTGATCATGCCACATTTTGCCCTCCAGCCTGGGTGATAGAGTGAGACTCTGACTCAATAAAAATATATATGTAAATATATATTTATTTAATATAAATATATTTATTTAATATTTAATATTTATATATAAATATATAAATACAAATATAAAAAGTCCCTAATGTTGATTTGTTCCCTGTCCCTTTCTACTTTCTCCCATAAGGAAGGGGAGCATTGGCTGCTGGGCCTCCTGGAAGTATGTAGCCGGGAGTAAGTTCCTAAGCAAAGCAGAGAATCCTCATCTCAGTGGTCTCTCCCCTTTCTGACATGGGTTTCACGCTTGTTTTTATTCACTCATCACCCCTGAGTCTTTTTTAGGAAACCTTCTATGGGCCAGGCTCCATGCCAGGCTCGGGAGATAGTCTTTCCTCTCATGGAGCTGACAGTCAGGTACAGGGAATATAGAGACAAACAACAGAGAAATAATTTCATATGTCAGTGTTCCAGCGGTGTGCTAAGATAAGAATAGAGCAGGGTAAAGGGGTGGAGGGGCATTGTGTGTGTGTGTGTGTGTGTGTGTGTGTGTTCCTGTTCGTGCACACGGTTATATTTTAGATAAGTTAGTCAGGGAAGGCCTTTCAGGTACAGTGATATTTGGCTGAAGGCCAGAATGAAGTGAGACACTAATTTTTAGAGTATCCACAACAGGAGCCCTTCAGACAGAGGAGCAGTGAATGCAAAGGTTCTGAGGTAGGACAGTGTTTGATGTGTTTGAAGAAAAAGAGGGTAGTATGGCCAGAGTAGAGTGAGGAAGAAAGGAAGGACAGGTTGATAGAAGAAACCAAGGCTGTGTGGGGTGGCTCACACTGTAATCCTAGCACTCTGGGAGACCGAGGTGGGAGAATTGCTTGAGCCTAAGAGTTTGAGACTAGCCTAGGCAATATCGTGAGACCATGTCTCTACACAAAATTAAAAAATTAACTGGGCATGGTGACGCGGACCTGTAATTCCAGCTACTCAGGAGTTTGCGGCAGAAGGATCACCTGCGTCTAGGAGGTTGAGGCTGCAGTGAGCTGCGAGAGTCCCATTGCACTCTAGCCTGGGCAGCAGAGTAAGACCCCGACTCAAAAAAATAAGGAAATCAGAAAGGTATCAGGTACCTAATAAGGTAGGGCCTTGAGGCTATTGTCAGGACTTGGGCTTTTGTACCGAGTAGATGTGAAGCCACTGGAGGGTTTCGGTCTGAAGAGTGACATAATTTGACTTATGCCTTAAGAGGATCACTCTGTCTGCTGTGTTGAGAATACACTACAGGGTGGAAGCAGAGAGACTAGTGAAGAGGCCGTTACAGATGTTCAGAAGGCAGATGACCATCGCCTTGGCCAAAAAAGTGAAGTGTGACCAGAATCTGGACATTTTGGGGGGTGGACATTTCAGGGGGTGGACCTATCAGGAATCATTGTGGCTTGGATGCACATTTCTGTGGTTGCCCTCCCCCAACAAGGCGGTTGGCAGCGTGGCATTGGTCAGCCATTTTCCTCACAGGTGGGAGAGGAGGGGACAAAGGAGGAGTGAGTAGGCTCTCAGCCTCTCAAGAATTCCTTGGGTGCTTTGAGGAAGGCTTGATTCCCAACCCAGATTCAGAAAGAAGATTATACTGACATGGGAAGAGTTCTTAAGTTTTAAGCTCTTAAGTTTATGGCATAAGCCACCTTGAAAATGATACTTCTAAAAAGCCATTTTTAAAAGTCATAATTTGGAACATCTTAAAGAAGTATAGTCAGTGGTGGGAGTAGGGATATGGGGTAGGGGATAGGGAATGGGAGCAGTACGATCAGAATGTTTTTTTCCCCCCAGCTAGTAACTCTATTTTTGCAGGGTGAGCTGTACAGGTCTGGTCTTTAACAATGGGATTTATTTTTAAAGCAGTTTTTTGGGATGTAATTTATATATACAAAGTTTACACATGTTGAGTGTACAGTTCCATGATTTTTTAGTAAATGTACAGAGTTGTTGCCCTTATGCCCGTTTAGAGTCACTCCATGTTCCATCCATTCGAGTGGTTTTGTTATTCTTAGGAATGTCCAGTGTTCAGAAAAAAGTCATTAAGCTAGTAAGGAACAGATCAAATCAGGAGGAAAAAGTACATTTATGCTCCAATTTGAACTCTTTAGGCAATCAGAAAATGTGAGCTGTCTTGGAAACACAAAGATCATAATATTTTGAGTCACAAACTTTTATAGGAACCTGAAGCACTAACACATGCAAACACCAATAATTCGTCCGTATTTTATATAAAGTGCAAGGATGTTGCAGGCGGATAAGGTTGGTCAATTTTTTTTTAGTGATTGCCAGGGTGGAGGAAGGCCAAATAGACCAGTTTTCATCAACAGTATAATTTTGTTCCTGGGTTAGTATGTTCCAAAATTTTATGGTTAAAGTGCATGCTTTTTGATTACCTGATTTATTTTCCCCATAACCATTTATATCTAATTTTTTTCTACCATGTCTGTCTGGAGTGTCAAAATCATCCTTCCAAAAGTGCATTCAGTTGCATTGACTCATTCATTTATCAGAAAAATAGCTGTAGTGTATTGAGTACTTTCCAAGTTCCAAGTATTCCGCTTCCGTTTTGTCATTCGTGACACAGAATCGTCTACATAAAGAATTGGAGATCCTAATACTACTTCATGGGTTGTACGCAAGTCATTTAGTTGTGGAAGTAAATAAATAATTATTCAGTAACTGGTAGCCATTATTCTAATGAACAGCAATTACTCTGTAGTGTTGCACCCCAATTTTCAGCTGCAGGCTAAACTCTGTTGACTACAGAGCTGCCATTCCATCCTTCCACTCTGTTCGAAACTCTTTTCTTCTTTTGCATCCTGCCTGGTGCTCGCTGTTCTTTCTTTTAAGAGCTTGCTATGGATCAATGTGGCTCTTACTCTTCTACTTTCTTCTTTCTTGTCTTTTGTGTCTTCTCATGTGTAAGAATCTTGAACCCACCGTCTTCCAGGGAATCAACTGGAGAGAAGTTTCATACATTTTAGGATGCTGGGTGTCTTGGGGGGGGGGGGTCACTCAACCTAGCATGAGGGTAAATGTTTGGGGCCCACACAGCCACAGAAGTTGCCATTTCATAGTCATGCACGGTTCCTGTGCTGACCTACTTCTTGGATGGGGATTCATTCCAGAAATGTTTCAGAAGCCATCTCTGG
Source organism: Tarsius wallacei (assembly GCA_963574415.1). Lineage (NCBI taxonomy): Eukaryota > Metazoa > Chordata > Mammalia > Primates > Tarsiidae > Tarsius > Tarsius wallacei. Next base: position 34,817 of record CAUYQG010119456.1, on the reverse strand, counting down.
AGAGTGGAAATTGGAGGGGTCAGGTTTTCTGCTTTTTATTTACATGTGGTAATTTGGAATTCTACTTGCACAAATTCAGTTGAGATCATCTAAAGATTAAACTTACTGTGTGCTGTCTGCATTTCCCTGTAGCTTCCTTTTTTAATGGGTATAGCATGAGCATGTTCAGAATGATAACACCAGAAACTCACTGTAATTAAATACATGTGCTGCTTCAGTACTGCAGAAGTCCCAGGTGTGTTTCTAATCTCTGCTGTACATAGGAATTTCTTAAAGATAAAAACAAAATATATAAGTGATAAAAAAATCTAAGCCAAATGCATAATCGTGCAGATGAATTCTGTGATGTTATATTGGACAGCAAAGTCAAATCATGTTTCACAGGAATGGTTTCAGATTCCTTGGAGTCTGTTTTGACACCTCTGTTTAAGATACTGTGAAATGGAAACCTCATGGACTACAGAACTGCATTTTCAGAATGCATTCTTATAGCCATATGCCTGACTTTTACCATTCAACTTTATTTGAAAACTGAGTGCTCAAAGCTTTGTTATTTTTAATCAGACTTGCTTTCCTTGTTCCCTTATAATATGTTCATTTTGCCACTGTAAAGGGTTAACCAGTCACTCAACCAAAATTAATAAATTCAGAGTGCTTTTGTAGATTGTCATAATAACTAGCATTTTTGAATATATGCTGTAGGGCAGTGTTTGAAGGCTTTATGTAAATGATTTTGTGTTATCCTTCAATAACTCTTGGAGATGGGTCCTGTTTTTGTCCCTAATATATAGGTATGGGTTCAAAGCACTTAGTATGATGAAGTAACTTTCTCGTGGTGTAAGTAAATGTCAGATTCTAAAGCCAATCGCCTTAGCAGATATTCTGTGCTGCTTTGGGTCTTAAACTATACCCAGAATAAGAATGAATCAACGGGGGAGTTTTTATTAATATGAAGATTCCTGGGCCTTACTCTAAGATTGGTACATCTAGATAAGAGTCCAGGACTCTGCATGTTTAATAAACTCCCCAGATAAAGCTAGTTAAGTTGATTCAGGAACGTACCTTTGAGAAATATTGCTCCATGGTCTCCAGAATCTCTTTTATCCCCAGTAGGATAAAAGACTTTTAGGAAATGCAGAGACTTTAGATGAGTGAATCTATGCATGTGATGGTGACTGTAGTTCATGCCCTGGGTGGAGAGGACTCAGTGAGTCTCACAAGCTGAGTTGGAAGACAGAGCCAAGTCCGAAACCCACCCTTATTCCTAATGCCACGTGAAAAGGGGGAGGGTAACTTAATAATTTGAAATTGAAATTCATGTGAAGAGGAAGCAGTTTTTGAGCTTAACAAGACATATTATCCTGGTATATTCTTTTAAGGAACGTTTATTACTTGCTGTAATGAATATCGTCCATAACTTCCTTTTGCTGAATGATATTCCATAAAAATGTAGAATTTTCCAGGAAAGTATGTGTTCTTTCTGAGTAATGATGGAAGAAAGGGAAAGAGTAATTTTTGTGTTTTTTAAAATGATCAGGTAAGGTCATCAAACTCATGATTCACAAACATGCCACATCTTCAGTTAGTTCATTTCATTCTTTAGACATGGCACTTTTGAGTAGCTGGAATTATATGAAAAAGAGATTTAGCTCTCTGGTATTTATCTGGAGAGTTTTGACTTAGATTTATACATAGCTGTAGCTGAATTACTCATTGTTTATTAAATGTTTTGATTGTAAGAAACTTTGTTCTTAGGCCTCGTCGGAATGTGTAATAATAATAGTAATAAAAATAAGATGTCTTTATACTCTGATGTTAAGTCAAGAAACTGCAAATGCAGTGCCAGCTTTTCAGAGTTACTGTAATTTTTTTTCTTTTCTTTTCTCTTCTTTTTTTTTTTTTTTGTAGAGACGAGGGCTCACTAAGTTGCCCAGTCTGGTCTCGAACCCGCGGGCTCAGGCAATTCACTCGCCTTGGCCTCCCAAAGTGCTGGGATTACAGGCTGCGCCGCTGAGCCCGGCCAGAGTTACTGCAATTTTTACTTATACCCACAGGTACTTTGAAAGCTTTATGGTGTTCATAAATGTTCAGACAGTGGGGCTCCATTTTCCACCTTAACTTCCTTTGCTACAGGGAAGCCCTCCACCCTAAGATTCCAGGAAGAGGCTAGGGCTTTCCTGCTCCTGAATTCCAGTCACTCCTCAAGGAGACCTTCAACTAGCCACTGATACTGAAAGTGGTGAGAGATGTTATTGTGGACTGGAAACCCGTGAACGGCTAGAACATAGCAGGTTCCAGCCTTCTGTTCTTCTCTATCTGGTTCTCAGCCCAGGCCGTCTCTGGCACCCTGTGTTACAAGTGGGGATAAGATGTCACGTGGTAGGTATATCAGGTTGCTAGCTCTGCCAAAACAAAGTACCGCAGGCACAGACCGAGGGGCTTCAGTAACAGAAATGAGTGTTCTCATAGTTCTGGGGACTGGAAGTTCAAGATCAAGGTGACAGCAGGGTTTCTGAAACCTCTCTCTTCAGCCTGTAGTTGACTTTCTTCTCCTTTGTCTTTGCATGGTCTTTGTTCCTTGCCTGTCTCTGTCTTAATTTATTCTTATAAGAACACCAGTCAGCCAGGCTCGGTGGCTCAGCCTGTAATCCCGCGCCTTGGGAGGCTGAGGTGAGTGGATTGCCTGAGCCCGCGGGTTCGAGACCCGCCTGGACAACTTGGCGAGACCTCATCTCTACAATAAATCAAAAAATTAGCTGGGCGTGGTAGCGCGCGCCTGTAGTTCCAGCTCCTTGGAAGGCTGAGGCGGAAGGATCGCGGGAGCCCAGCAGGTCGAGGCTGCGGTGGCAGGGAGCGGCCACTGTACTCCAGTCTGGGCGACAGAGTGAGACTCCAACTCAAAAAAAAAGAACACCAGTCATACTGGATTAGAGCCTACCCCACTGACTTCATTTAGCCTTAATTACCTCTCTAAAGGCCCTATCTCCAAATACAGTCAGTCAATTCTGAGATCTTGGGGGTTAGGACATCAACACTCTGGAACAGTGACTTTTACAGTCTGGAACCCTTTTGTGTTGACTTCATAAGTTTGACTTCTTTTGGGAGCAAATGCTCAGTTGTGTTTTCAGAGTTACTATGAGGACAGAGCCTATATTACCACTGATAATAGAATCAGCTGCCTTTGAGTGCCCATTTGTACCAGTCCTTTTACATGTGGATGGTCCTCACAAGGAAGAGGATGGTGCTGGCAGATTTATTTCATAGATGAGAAAACCAAAATTTAAAAAATTAAATGACTTTTCTGAGTTTACACTACTACCAAGTGAGATTCAGACCCAGCTCTGCAAAGTTTATTCAGCTGTACTATGCTGTGTGGCCTCCACATCATACTTATTACTGGTGGAAAGTGTGCAGGCCTTGGAGTTGGAAGATGTGGTTAGTGCCTCCGCTTAACCACAGAAGTTTGACTACCTTGGGGCAAATTTAAGTATCTGAACTTTAATTTCTTGATTGGTCAGGCGGTATTGGTGTTAATATCTCTGTCACTGGAGCTATAAGGATTAAATGAAGAGTATGAATGGACCTCACAGAATCTCAGCAAGCACTTGATCATGTTGAATTCTGTTGCTAACGACAGCATCCCAGAATTACACAGAGAATACAGCGTTGAGCCCATCATACCTCACTGACTCTGGGTGAGCCACTCTGGGCTTTTGTTGCCTTTTTCATTCAAAGGAAAGTGGTACCTGGCATAAAGTAGCCAGTGTAGACTGTTCTGATCATCTTATCAGAATGGAGTTTGATGTTGGCTTTCTGCTTTGTCTAAACTTGGCTTCTGTCTTCTGTCACTATGAGTATCAAATGTTCATTTTCCCCTTGTGATAGAGAGCTGCACATTTGTCCTTCGTTAAGGTTTTAGATGATCAGGCTGTTGCAAACCTGTTTAATAACCATTAATTATTTAAAACAATAATGCTTTCCAGAATATTGAGTTAGTTTTATGTGCATTACTTTTGACCATAAGTGAATTTATTTCCTGGGGTGGTGGCAAGTGTTCCCAAAAGTATAAATAATCAAGGACAAAAGCCACAGCATTAAAAAAATGTTAAAATTCCAAAATAATCAGAAAATGGGACAGGAAGTAGATAGTAATTTGCATTGAGAGAGAATTATAGGCCATATAGGTAGAAAGCATATAATTTTCTTTACAACTTCAACTGGTTTTCAAACTTGGGGTTTTCTTTTTCTGTGTTACTTCTTTATTCCAAAGGCACCCAAAACATTTTTTTGAAGGCTGTTTTATAGAAGCTTTTTGTGGCATTCTTTAATTTTTTTCCCCTTCTGTTAAAATTATGAAATAGTTCACATTTCCAGAAAAGTACCAAGAATATCACAGATACTACCCAGATTTAGGTATTGTTCATATTTTGCTTTGTTGAGATTTAAAAAATTTTTCTGAAGCTTAAAATGTTCTGCTTTACTTTATAGGCATTAGAAGAATGTATATTTTTTTGAGCTGGACTCTGTTACATTCAGTTACATTGAAGCATCAAAATTAATTTTTAAGGCCAAATTGACTTTCTGGCTCCTTATCTCTGTTACTTTTTATAATTATTATAAAACTTATTCTATATCCATGATATGAATTCAATTCAATGAAGTTATGTATAAGATTCACTTTGGTTGAATGTTAAAAAAAAAGTAATCCCCAGTCTGTTGGAATCCCTACTTTCTGGCCTACTGGCTTTGTGATTCCTAACCTCTCTGAGCCTCCTTTGGCACTCTAAGTGTTGAGCAAGGAGATTTTAAGCTTTGGAAGATGAAGTGTTCCACCAGAATTTGGTGCCATGCAGGCATGTGGCCCATGAACTGTTTTAACGGTAGGACTGACTCTTTCCTTTTCCAGCCGGAGTTTTCTGGTTGCCTGCCCTGAAGCTTGATGCCCTTGGCTCTCATGATGATAGGGAAAGAAAGTGCTGGTCTCAACTGCTTCTCTCCTTACTCCCTTGAAGTCAGGCCTTGCCATCTGTGGAACTGGTGTGATCCATTTCTGCTTCAGTCCTGCTGATCGTGCTTTGACATCAGTTTCCTCCATCTTTCTCCTGGATTTAGAAGTTTTAAGTTACAGAGATGAAATTACTGCATTCAGAGTCTTCCTAATTTGCTAGAAGAATCAGTGTTTGGTTTTTTTTCTTGAGAGAGAGAAATATTGTTTGTTTTAAATTCTAACAAGGACAGGCAGTGTATGTGGTACAAGATGTATCATGTCAAGGTCAGAATATGGAGACTTTTATTCTTCTTTTGCTTGATGAAAAAACAACAGAGGAGGGCACTCTAATGTCATCTTGACTTTGTAGGGTGGCTGGGGTTTTTCTCACTGCTCATTTTCCTTTCCCTTTGTCTTTCTTCCTTAGATGTGGGTCTACAGACATACATTACATCTTCCTTAGCCCAGTGGATTCACAGGCACTTCCCTACTAAATTTTTACCCTTCTTTTGTCATATAAAATAATAGACTGAATTTTGAGGAAAAAAATAATTCTAGGTTATGGAGCTTTATTATACTTGTGAAAACCTTTGCCAGAGCAACGAGGCAAGACAAAGAAATAAAGCGTATCCAAATTGGAAAGAAGAAATCAGACTATTTCTGTATGCCAACGATATGGTCTTATCCCTAGGGAACCCTCAAAACTCCTCCAAAAGACTCCTGGACTTGATAAATGAATTTAGTAAAGTTTCAGGATACAAATTTAACACACGTAAATCAGCAGTACTGCTATACACCAATAGTGATCAAGCTGAGAATCAAATCAAGAACCCAATTCCGTTTATAATAGAGCCAAAAAGCTAAAATACCTGGGAATATATTTAACCAAGAAGGTAAAAAGCTTCTACAATAAGAACTACAAAACTCTGATGAATGAAATTGCAGAGTACACAAACAAATGGAGAAACATCCCATGCTCATGGATTGAAAGAATCAACATTATAAGCAAAAAGAGCAAAGCTGGGGGCGTCACATTACCTGACTTCAAATTATGCTACAATGCTGTAGATACTAAGACAGCTGGTACTGGTACAAGAGCAGCACATCGACCAATGGAACAGAATAGAGAATCCAGATATAAACCCAAATACCTGCAACCAGCTGATCTTTTACAAAGCAGACAAAAACATATACTGGGGAAAGGACTCCATATTCAACAAGCAGTGCTGGGAAAATTGGATAGCCATATGCAGAAAAATAAAACTTGATCCCTGTCCTTCCCCACCTATAAAAATTAACTCAAGATGGATTAAAGACTTAAATGTCAGACCTGAAACCATAAAAAATCCTAGAAGAAAACCTAGGAAAAACTCTTCTGGACATCAATCTAGGCAAAGACTTTATGGTTAAAACCCCAAAAGCAAATGCAACAAAAACAAAAATAAACAAGTGGGACTTAATTAAACTAAAAAATGTCTGCACAGCAAAAGAAATAATCAACAAAGCAAATAGGCAACCTACAGAATGGGAGAAGATATTCACAAACTATGCATTATATCTGACAGAGGACTAATATCAAGAATCTACAAAGAACTCAAACAAGTCAGCAGGAAAAAAATAACTCCATAAAAAGTGGGCAAATGACATGAGCAGACAGCTCTCAAAAGAAGATATACAGGCTGGGCCCAACCTGTAATCCCAGCACTTTGGGAGGCCGAGGTGAGTGGATTGCCTGAGCCCGTGGGTTCGAGACCAGCCTGGGCAACATCATCTTTAATTTCTAAATAAGGCCGAGCTTGGTGGCTCAGCCTGTAATCCCAGCACTTTGGGAGACCGAGGCAAGTGGATTGTCTGAGCCCGTGGATTCGGGAACAGCCTGGGCAACATGGCGAGACCTCGTCTCTACAATAAATAAAAAATTAGCTGGGCATGGTAGTACACACCAGTAGTTCCGACTGTTTGGAAGGTCGAGGCAAAAGGATTGCTGGAGCCCAGCACGTCGACACTGGGGTAGCCATGAGCATGCCACTGCACTTTAACCTGGGCAATGGAGTGAGACTCCAATTAAAGAATACACACACACACACACAAATGGCCAACAAACATGAAAAAAATGCTCGACGTTACTCATTATCAGGGAATTGCAAATTAGAACCACAATGAGATGCTACCTTACATCAATCAGAATAGCCATTATTTAAAAAATCAAAAAATCATAGATGCTGGCTTGGACATGGAGAAAATGGAATGCTTACACTGTTGGTGGAAGTGTAAGTTAGTACAACCTCTATGGAAAGTGGTATGGACATTACTCAAATAACTCAAAGTAGATCTATCATTTGATTCAGCAGTCCCACTAGTAGGTATCTGCCCTAAGGAACAGAGGTTGTTATATAACAAAGACACCTGCACCAGCACGTTCATTGCGGCACAATTCATAATTGCAAAAATGTGGAAATATACTATGGGATACTACACAGCCATACAGAGGAATGAAATCAATTCCTTTGCAGCCACATGAATGGAGCTGGAGTAAGGAAGCTGGCTCAGAAACAGAAAAGCATACATCGCGTGTTCTCACTCATATGTGGGAGCTAAATGGTCACGCGAATGGAAAGAATAGACACTGGGGACACTAACAAGGGAGAAGGAAAGGGGGGGCCAGGGTTCAGAAACTACCTATGGGGCACCTGAGACCCCGTCCCCACCACTGCACAATATGTCTGTGTAACAAATACACATGTGTACCCCCAAATCTAAAATAAAATTTTTTTAAAAATTATCTTTCCTTTGTTATAAGCATTGGCTTATCTATTTATTTATTTGCTAGAGACCTAATCTTCCTCTTTCCTTATGGACTCACTGTTTGCAACGTCAGTGGTCTTGTCTTCACTTGTTTCCCTCTCTGTGTGAGAAAGGCCAAGCTCCGGGATTGCTCCCAGGCATGGCTTCCCCAAGAAGGATTTATTTTATGAGTCATGAGGATCTAATGATTAACAAAACAAAACAACATGTAAGTTTAAAAAAAAAACAACACTTATATTTATGTATACTATAGAGAGAGACGAGTATACACATTGTGTGCAATTTGATGAATTATCTTGAAGTATATATATCCATGTAACCAATAACTGTTTTAAGAAAGCAATTAAGCCGGGCTCGGTGGCTCAGCCTGTAATCCCGCGCCTTGGGAGGCTGAGGTGAGTGGATTGCCTGAGCTTGCGGGTTCGAGACCCGCCTGGGCAGGCGAAACCTCATCTCTACAATAAATAAAAAAATTAACTGGGTGTGGTAGCGCGCGCCTGTAGTTCCAGCTACTTGGAAGGCTGAGGCGATCGCCGGAGCCCAGCAGGTCGAGGCTGCGGTGGCCGGAAGCGGCCACTGCACTCCAGTCTGGGCGATGGAGTGAGACGCCAACTCAAAAAAAAAAAGGCAATTATTTTTCCAGAAGCTCCCTCACCTTCTTCAAGTCCCAAGATAGCCACTGTTCTGACTGCTAACCCTGTGGTTTAGTTTGGCCTGTTTTTGAACTTTATATAAATATCATCATTGATATGTTCCATGGTGTCTTTCTGCATTTACCAATCACTGTGTCTATGAGAATCATCCTTTTTGTGTGTAACAATAAATAGTTTATTCCTTCTCCTTTCTGCAGTTATTCCATTGTATTATCGGTTGTCTACTGCTGTTGTAACAAACTATCACAAACTTAGTGACTTAAGACAACACAAATTCTTTTATTGTTCTGGAGGTCAGAAGTCCCAAATCAACTTCACTGTGCTAAAAATCAAGGCATTGGCAGGGCTCATTCCTTGTGTAGGCTCTGAGGGGAGAATATGGTTGCTTATTTTCTTCAGCTTCTGGTGGCTGCCTGGATTCCTTCTCCATTCTTACAGCATACTACTCCAATATCTGCTTCCTTTTCATATTACCTTCTGTCATCAAATCTATCTGCCTCCTTCTTACAAAGACACTTGTGATTACATTTAGGGCCCACCTGGATAATCCAGGGGAATCTTCCTATCTCATCAACATCCTTAATTTAATCACATCTGCAAAGTCCCTTTTGCCATGTAACATATTCACAGGTTCAGGTGATTAGAATGTGGGTACTTCAGGGGACCATTTTTCAGCATACCACACCCATTTTGTGTAGACACTGTCATTTATTTATCCATTCTATTGCTGATGGACTTTTTGTGTTGTTTTTTGTTTGGAGCTATTACAAATCATGCTGCCATGAATTCTTGTGCATGTTTTTCTGTGACTATTAAACACATTCTCTTATGTGTATGTGTACACACACGCGTGTGCGCTCATGCACACAAACACTTCTGTTGTATATTTGTGTAGGAACTAGTCGCATGATGAATGTAAGTTCATCCTTAGAACATAATGCCAAATGGTTTACTAATTTAAACCCCTACTAGTGGTGTTTAAAGGTACCAGATGTCTTTTATAAAGAATAGAATATACTTTGGACCTGGTAGTTTTGTTCCAGAATTAAACCATTGATAAGCCCTCATTTTAGACCCTTTGTATTGGGTTGATACATAAGTTCATAACTTTTTTTTTTTTTTTTCTGTTTTAAAGGGTCTTCATCAAAGCCCGATGGTATTCCTGAACATGTAGATTCACTCAGGTCAAAGTGGTCCTCTATGAAATAACAAAACCATTTTCTTGCCATGCTTTCTCTGATGGCATTCTCCCATACACGGCACAAATGTTTCAAGCCGCCTCCACTGCCTTTACTCCTCTGTTACACTCAAAGAGAAGAATATGTCGGAAGTGTTTGTTTTTTCACTTGACACTCCATCTTCTTTAGCCCACAAATAGCACTAACTCTCTTCAAATCTGCAAAATGCAAGAGGTGTTCACAAGTACAACATTGTCACTCCAAATGGCAAATGATAAACTCCCAGCACTGCATTGTTACCATGCCGAAAAGAACACTACAAACTTATGCATCAGCTTAATATTATCCAGAATTTTCCAAAGTGTGTTTATGTGAATGGGAGTTCTGAGGGATACTGTAGGAGAAAAGATTTCTTGTATCAAATGAATTAGGGAAATACTGGATCCTGTGATGACTCACACTGCAGATGAGCGCATTAAAGGTCTTAAGTCCGTTTAGCTTTGTTTGCCTCATGTCTCTCAAGTGGACTCAGCTTTGACTCAGTTTCCTTCTTTTGACACAGCAAAGAAATAGAGCTCCGAGGAATACCCTTTGAAAATTCTGGAATAAATCATAGCTCAGGATGTTCTTTGTTGAAAAAGTAAGGAGAAGTTGTTTCAGCTTTTTATTTCTTTTTTTAGAAGAAAAGAAAAACACTAGTATGTCTGAGTATCCTCTCCGTATGTAAAGCCCTATCTACAGAGAAGTGAAAACTATCAGAAAATTACTTGAATATGCTTTTATTTAGTTTTCTTTTCTTGAGGCCTGTGTTTTTGGAAAAAAAAAAAATTGGTTTGCAAACTGTGATCTTACATTTTGCACTAAGAAGCTTAATATAAAAAATAATTTCTACTAATTGAGAACGATGTTGATGGGATTTGTTCACAAATGTCTGCCCCCAATATCCTTTTTTGGCATTTGGGTCCCTCCATACATCCTCCCACCTCTACTTTTTTTTAACTTCTCTGAACCAGCATGTAACAGAGGGAACAATCTGCTTCTTGTTTCTTCTTTCTTTTGGTGTCTGGTTTATTTGTTTTTGTTTTGTTTTGTTTTTAAATTCTTGTCTTGCTTGTATCACTGATGGCTCCGCTTGTACCATCACAAAAGTCAGGATTCTTGCTTGGAGGAACACAGCCCATCTAGAAGCTACCCAGCTTTTCTGCCTCAAGCAGTTCTGTGCCTTTTCGGTTTTCTGGGTCACTCATTAATCTGCTGGTGATGGTCTGGGGAGGAGAGGCTGAGACCGATGGGACCATGGACTGAATATGGCTAACATTTAGTTTGGAAGTTAAACTAACCAGTGTGTGTATACTCCTGAGCATTCTCTCCATAATTACTTCATCCTTCTGTGTTGGAACATATTGAGTATCAAGAGAGATATGACATGGAATACGTAAATGTAAATAATATTTTGCACTACTGAGTTTGGGGTTAATTACTTATTGCCTTCCATTTCCTTTGCTTTTCTTCTTCAATTGAATCAAGATCTTCACTAGAACTAAAAAAAAAAAGTTTTCGGTGTTTTGCATTACTTATTGCAAACTTTTCACACTCATCGAAGAAATGGCCCTCTTGGGAGTGCGTTGTGATGCTTTTATCAGTAGGCTAGTTGTCAGTATCTCGCCCCACAGTGGCTGGTGAAACCGTGGAGATTTAAAACTGAGGTTCTAATCTGAGTTTGATTTCAGTTTTAGATCTGAAGACTTAGAATGGGACCTGGAGCAGATGGCCTCTTAAGTTACTTTTTCTCTTGATGATCTAGTTCTGTCTCAGTGACAGTGATAATCATGATACCTTAAATTTATGTCCATGTGCCTGATACTCTTTTAAATGCTTTCTGTATATCAACTCATTTAATTCTTATGCTAATCCCACGAGGAAGGTACTTTTGTATCCTCATTTTTACAGATATGAAAGTTGAGGCACAGAGCTTTATTTAAGATTACCCAGCTGGTAAATAGAGGATCCAGTATTCACACTCAAGCAGTCTGACCCCCAGTCCCTGTTCTTAATCTTTCTGGCAGACTGCCCTCTGGCTACACAGCTGATTCATCCAAGTTGCCTTTTAGTATAGACTCCAGTCTTTTTCAACTACTCAGTGTACAAGGAGGAAACCAGAGTCACCCAAAGACACACAGATTAGTCGCATTGCTGATTACTGATGTGTATGTTCCTGGTGGCCTGGGAGAGAGACTCCACAGGCCTGTGCAACCTGCTGGCCAGATGATTGGAACCATCCAGCAGGTTTTGGGGTTTTCTCCTTAGAGAACACAAGAATGGAATTCTCTGACTTTATAAATCCAGGAGCTGAGAAGAATGGGCCTCTCATTTAAGAAGATAGCACTAAGTATCTCTTCGTTGGTGTGTTAGTGCCTAGTCAGGCCTGGATCCATCTTGTAGCACAGTGCTTAGGGTCATTGTCTTCCCTCTCTTCTTGTTCTGCATCTTGCTTTGGTCTTGTTTTTGTTCTTGGCATTCCCTTCTGCTTGCAAATCCTGTCTCTTCACTGAAAGTGAATTTTCTTCATTTTCTTAAGCCCATATCTAAAGAGAATGTTCAAGACTTTCTGCCATTTCTCCTTCTCTTTTGCTGCTCTTTGTCTTTTTAAAAAAAAAAATCTCACTTTTTAGGTAGTGCATACTTCCTTTGCCACACAATGAGTGGGAGTCCCTGCTCATGGTCTGGTCACTGGAAAGGCACTCTGGTCTGTCTGCTGCACTCTGTGGTGGGGGTCTTACCTGCAGTGCTGTTGCCCCACCAAGGCTTGGCTTCTTGGGTCTACATTCTCTCCTTCCATTGGGTATTTGAGTCTCTTTCTTCCACCCAAGGACAGGCCTCTCTGGCACACTGGTCCTTAGAGTCTACGAACATGGGTGTTTGTTACCCCTGGGGTAGTGATGGCTTTCCAAGAGTGGTACTCAGCCCATGGAGACTTATAAGGAAGCTTTTTCAGATTTTCAGCTTTCCTATATGCTCATTTTCCGAATGAATCTGCCTAGGAAAACACATGTATGAATGGATTGCTTGGCTTTACCTTCCTCAAATCTTACAGTGACTTATAGTCATAGGAAGTAATCCCCTCATTCCCCAGGGTGTCAGGCAAAGGGACAGTCAGAATAGTGGTGTGGTGTAGAGAAAGGGAATGAATCTAATGCCTTAGAAATTAATGTTTTTTTTCAAATCAAGTGTCTTACCATTTTTTAAAAAACAGAATTGAAGATGATCCTAGGCGTTTGCCAAAGAATGGTGTTTATCATATAAGTTTATATTTAGTTATCTATGATATTTTGGGCATAAATTTCATAATTTCATACATTTCAGGAGTTCAAGGAATTAAGTGCCCCTGCTATAACAACACTTCTTCCATTCCCACCCACTTATTTACATAATGAAATTCATTTATTTTATATTTCTAATATAAAAGAGTGGAATAGAATTGCTGTTGAAACATTTCTTATTCTAACCATAAAAAATATTTATTCATGGATCCTTGAACCAATTGGAAATAAACCTTCTATCCATCCCATTGAGAAAAACATTTCCAATAACAATTTACTTTTATGCTTGCTTTAATATTAATTATTATAAAATGATACATTTCTTCTATCAAATTGCATTTTACTAATAGCTTTAATGATAATTTAACCAAGGTGAAATTTTTTACAATTAGAACCATTTGGTAACAGGACATAAAATAAATTTTAATTTTTAATATTTTGTTGCAGAAGAAATATGATAGTATGATCAATAAAAAGCTTAAAAGCATAAAAGTATTACATTTGGATAAAATTCTGTGGGAGAAATGGAATGGAAATACAAGTTTAAGAAAAAAAGGAACTATAAAAATATGAATGTGAAAGGAAAGGTGGTTCATGTATTTTTTATATAGATCATGGGTATCAAATCACTATGGTATTTAAATAACAGTGGATACTTTTAAACACTTGAATACAAGCAGTTTCATTTTTAAATGTCAATATTTATAAAATGCCAGAAATTAGATACCCTGCCACTATTTAAACATAGATGAACAATTTTAGATATTAACTTTAAAGTGTGTTAGGGCATATATAGTATTTCAAAATTCTTTGGACGAGTTTATAAGCAAAAATATTTGTAGACTACTTCTTCAGGGCACTTAACCTGGACAAAACCTGGCAAGTAGGGTCCAGGATACTCCTTGTTCTGTTTTTCTGGCCATCACCTTGACCACATTGAGCAGTGTGATGGAGTCCTATGACTAGAACTGATGTCACCTTTATTAGTTATATCTTTCCCTTTGGCTTTGACTCAGTTCCCAATAAACCAACATGGGTTCAACAAACATATTGCTCCTAGCATGCTAAGCATGGATCTCACAGATGAAGAAGACAGAATTCTCCCTCAAGGAGCTCATTCTGTGGGAGAGTGGCCATTCTGGTCCAGGTGATAAACACTAAGCTGGAGGGAAGCAAAGCTTTCCATGGCACATTGGACCCCGAAGAGGAGGGTTTTCTAGGGAAGCTTGGACTTCTGGCTAAGCTGAGTCCTGGAAGATGGGGACCCAGGATTGGCCCAAGACTATTCAGTCAGGTGAGTAAAGAGGCTACTCTATACTCAGTGGTTTGGAGGATGGAGAGGAAGCATTAGTTTCTGGAAAAAATGCTGCTATTAAAATAGAAAGACACAGTGAGACTTCGTCTCTACAACAAATAAAAAATTAGCCGGGCATGGTAGCACGCACCTGTAGTTCCGGCTACTTGGAAGACTGAGGCAGAAGGATCACTGGAGCCCAGCAGGTTGACGCTGGGGTGGCTGTGAGCGTGCCACTGTACTCCAGCCTGGGCGATGGAGTGAGACTCCAACTCAATAAATACATAAATAAATAAATAAATAAAAATAAAATAAAATAAAATAAAAAGACAGCCAACATTTTCTCTCCAGGGGTCAGGGAGAGGAGGGATGCCTATTTCTATGGTCTTTTAAACATTTATTTTCTAAATAATTTTCTTATCTAGCAAAGGACAAAATGGTCATTCATATTTAATATTGTAAATTAGTAGCTATGCCTAAGTTCATAAAGAAAAGATTCCTTTGGCAGTTTTAGTTTTGACTGTTTTCTAGTAAATTGGAGGTGAGTAGCATTTCCAATGTATTAAATTTGACATACGGTTACACCTAGTGCAGCCTCAGCCAAGCATTCTCATGGGAGTACAGAGGCATAGAGTTAAATTTCCCAAGTTGGAAAAGGTTTTCAGAAATGAATTTCTTTCTCCACTCTGAATGACTTTGCCACTATTTCTCTGGGGAGGTTGCTAGGCATTTAATAGATCTCCATGTTAGGAAAATAAATTCTTCCTCGCATTTTAGTCTAAGGTGTTTTCCCCCACTTGGCCTCAGTTTGCATTGTGGAGGCTGCATTTAATCTCTTTTATGTTCATGTTTATAAAATGTTTCTAGATGATTATCTCTTCCTGTTATCATTTGGATAGTCCCAGGTATTAGTTGTGTTAGTCATTCCCAGTAAGGCATAGCCCTGCTCAGTGCCTGAGGGAAAGAAGGAGGCCGTGGGACCGCCGGGTCCAAGCCTGGTTCCCACAACCTCCCCACAGCTGTTAGCCTTCCTCCATCCCTGAGCTCTCACTGGGACATGAGGGACTGCATTTCAGCTGTGACAATGTTTTGTTGCTCTTGGCCATTGCACAGCGGCTCACATCCTGTGTGCTTTTTCAAAAATGACCTTTTTCAAAGACCCTTTTCAGTGTCTATGGGGTGAGATGCACAGAGACAGACTATATATATTTTAAGCCAGTGTTTTGTTAGCTTTTCTAAGGAAATAAAGCATAAGCAAAATAAAAGGGGCTGGAGTTGAAGGTATCGTTTTTTTGGAATGAAGGCTTTAAGCCCAAGTTATTAAGTTATAATGTCTTCTTGCCCATTCAATCAGACAATGGCCTCTTATCACGAAGATAAGATAAAATAAGATAAAATACATGCTGGTATTTTGTAAGTTTAGTAGGGGCCTTTTATCACGAAGGCATTTTTGTTATCTACTGAACCTGGAGTTTCCTGAGGCCCGGGACAGCTCAAGTGCCCAGCAGAGGCATACTCTGGCAAGGTTGCGTGGTATAAACATGGCTGCCATGTCTCCCAGGTGGCACTTTTCAGAGAGAAGGCTTTGCAGCCAGCTTTAGAAATATCTGTTACAGGGTCGTTATGTGTTTGAAAATAATAAAGCTGAGCTTCCTTGAGAACTATCACTGAGTTTTTCACTAATCTCCCCAAATTTATTTGGATGTGCTCTGTCAATGTGATGTTTTCCTGATATCCTCTTTGAATCTTCCTCCTCATTTGTATCCTGCATTTGAGATCTCGTTTCTTCTTGGTTACTCTCTAAGCTATTCAGTTTCCCTTCTAGTCAGCTTCTTGCTTGGCTTCCAGCCGCATTCTGCAGTACAACTTTATGTTTTGGAAGAGTGACCTTGCATCATTCTTGGTAATGCCTTTGTATGTGTGTGTGCTTAACTGTCTAGACTCTCACACTCTCCCTTCTTTTAGTCTATAACACCAAGTGGAGTTATAGAACATTAGCTAAGAAACATCAAATTTCTTAAATTCTGTAGCCCTTTCAACTGTAGAATAGTTGGAGTGAGTTATAGAAGGGAACTGCATGTGTTTGGGAACTATTTTCCCTTCAGAGGTTAAGAATTCCACTACAGTGGACAGCATGGGGGGTTGCCTTCTTGTAGGGCTAACCTCTATCAAGAAGACAACAATCTTGGGTATTTCTTTTTGCTTGGCAATTTTAAAAGCGTTCTCAAACCTAAAGAGTTGTAAGAAAGGATGTAACTATTTCTTTGTGGAGGAAATATAAGCTAATTAACTTGCTTCCTTGTGAATTTTCTTTCCACTGGGAAGTCACAGAAAAATAAAGCTGGGAAGAAGAAACAGGAGTTTTTAAGTATTCTTTTCTTTCTTAAGCTGAAGAATTTCCCATTTGTAAACTATCCGCTCAGTAAGCATTAAGATCAAACATTTAATGGATTATATATTATTCTAAACTGCTTAAAAAATGAAATGAAATAAAATATTTTTGTCTCATTGTTCAGTGTTTTACAGATTTGCTTTTCTTAATTAATTGAAATTTGGGCAAACACTGAGATCGACTACATTGTTAAAATGCAGTTAAACCAGAGTTTTTTCCTTAAATATTTGAGTTTTGTGTTACATTTCAGAAAGATTTGTAACTACCTTGCCTGAATTTAGGCTTGAGAATTTTCAAGCGGTTGCCAGAGTCATTGTACCATTACCTCCCTGGAGGGCAGGAAAGAATTATCTTTATAGAGAGTTAAATAACAGTAGTAGGAGCAGTTATTCTTGTTTAAATGTAAAAATGGAACTACTAATATAGCAGCAAACATTTACTAAGGACTTAGTATGTATTTCTGAAGTTAATGGAAAGGCTGTGGTACTTTATTGTGAAATAGGGTCTCAAATGTTGATTAGTGATAGATATTGATTGTTTAATTGGAGTTTACCAAAATTTTTATCAGGAATGATTAAAAAAAAATTTTTCCAAATGCAATTTTGGTAACTAACAATATAATCACATTATAGCTGCACATGGTTTGGTCATTGTTTTAGAACTTTATATTTATAAATAAGGTAGATTTATGTTTCTTATACTGTTTTTTAAAGTTTTGATATCAGGGTTATGCTGACTTTTATATAATGAAATGGAAAACCTTCCTTGATTTTTCTGTGCCATATAACATTTTCAACAGCATAAAAATTCTGAGTTTTGTTGTTGTTGTTGTTGTTGAGTTGGAGTCTCTGTTGCCCAGGCTGGAGTGCAGTGGCATGCTCATGGCCACTGCAACCTCCACTTGCTGGGCTCAGGTGATCCTTCCGCCTCAGCCTTCCAAGTAGCTGGAACTACAGGTGTGCGCCACCATGCCCGGCTAGTTTTTTGATTTATTGTAGAGATGAGTTCTCACCAAATTGCCCAGGCTGGTCTCGAACCTCTGGGTTCAGGGAATCCTCTCACCTTGGACTCCCAAAGTGCTGGGATTACAGGTGTGAGCCACTGCACCCAGCTAAATTCTATGTTTTTTTTAAAAAAGGTTTGGTAGTATGTTCCTGTAAATCACTGTTAACATTGTCTGTTTCCATATTGCTATTTAATTGTTCAGAGTCTACTGCTTGAGTCAATTTTGATAATTTATATTTTCTTATGAATCATCTCTTTCATCTAGTATTTCATAATTTTCAGCATAAAATTGTATATATTCCTTTATACTTGTATTCAGTCGCCTTTGTCTCTGGCTATATCCATTTTCTTATTTCCTATATTGTATAATTGTATTTTCTCCTCTTCTTGATGAGCTTTGCAAGAGGTTTGTATATTTTATTGATCTTTTCAAAGAGCCAGCTGTTCTACTGTTTTTATTCTAATCCTTTAATTTCTGCTTTTATCTTTTTAATGATTCTTTTGTTTCCCTGCGGTTTATTGGCTGGAGGTTGTTTTTTCAGCTTGTTGAGTGGAATAACTTAATATTTTATTTTCTTGTTTAATAATTTTGAAGGTGACTTTTTAACCTTTTTAAAGGTGACTTTTCTCTCATTTTTCTCTCTCAAGCTTTAAACATCTCGTCTTCCATCTTTACTCTTAGCTGATGACCTTGACTCCTGCATTGATGAGAAAACTAAAACAGCCAGCAGAGAGCTTCCAGAGACATCCCACTTCCTTTCCCCACCGCCAGCATCTGCACCCCATTTTCTCTCTTCCTGTTTATTGTCCTAGGTAACTATTCTTGCTCCCGCTTAGAGTTAATCCCTTCAATTCTCCCCACTTCTTACATCCTCAGACTTTCTCTCTCTCCTGGATCACGCATGTCTACCCACAAGTGTGCTGTTATAGCTCCGTCTTTTATTAACTGTCTCTAGCCCTCACTTTACCACCAGGTGCCCACAATTTCATTGCTCAACTGTGAGTCAAATTCTTCTGGAGTGTTATTTCTACTTACTGTCTCAAAGACCTCTTTCCCGACTCTCTCTTGAATCCAGTCTATAATGCTTTCATTCCCTCGCTTCATAGAGACTGCTTGTGTGGATCACCAACCCTCACTGGTCATTGAACTACTACTGCGGTTGGTTCTCAGACCTCATCTTACGTGACACAGTAACTGCTCAGTCTTTTGTCATATGTGGTCCTCAGTTGACCTCAAGGGCACCTCAAACTCTATGTCACTGGTTGCTTCTTCTCACTCTCCTTTGCTGGTTCTTCATTTTCTCTATGACCTCTTAATGTTAGAGAGTCCCAGAGTATAGTCTTAGACCTCCTCTCTTGTCTATTTTTACCCTGTCCTTTGTGATCTCATCTATTGTACCACCTATATATTCATAGCCCCCAAATTTGTATCTCTAACCCTGACCTTTCTCCCAAACTCCAGCCGAGCATATCCAACTGCCTACTCAGTGTCTCTGTTGAATGCCCAATAGGTGTGTCTCTCCATCTTAATGTGTCCCAAACTGAACTTCTCATCTGCCTCCCAGTTCTATTCCATTGGACTTCTGTATCCCAGTAAATGCCTGTTTCGTTGGGCTAGTTGCTCAGGCTATGCTTAAATCATCCTTTACTATTTATTATCTTATACTCTATATCCAAGCCATTGAACAACTCTCTTTGTTTGACCTTCAGATATATCCAGAATCTGGTTCCTTCATACCTTCTGCACTGCTTCTACCCGGGTGTAAGTCACAACCATCCTCATCGCAAGCACTGCTATAGTCTCCTAAGTGGCTTCCATGCTTCCATCACTGATCCTAGCCACATGGTCTGTTCTTAACAAAGCAACCAGAGTGAGCTTTTCAAAATGTCAGCTAGATCATTCTTCTGGTCAGAACTCTGCAGTTGCCTCACATTGTACTCAAAGTAAAAGCCAAAATCCTTACACGTTACTTGCCCCCTATTACTCCTGAGACCTTACTGACTCCTACTCTCCCCTCTCACTCTACTGCAGCCATGTGGATTCCTTGTTTTTAGAAGTGCCATGCTTTTGTCTCATGGCTGTTTCGAGCCTCTGTCTAAAAATTCTTCCCTTGGATATCCAGGAGGCTGATTCCCTTAACCCCTTTAAATCATCACCAAGTGTTGTCTTCTCCATGGGGCTTACAGTGTTCACTTTCTTAAACTATAGTCCTTCCCCTCAGCTTTCAACCCCATTTTCCTGGCTCTAGGTTTTTGGTTTTTATTTCATCGTGTTTTAAATTATCTATCAAATTATATAATTCACTCTGTTATTCCTCCACTGCCCTCATTAGAATGTAAGTTGTAGAAGGGCAAGGATCTCTTTCTTTGTTTTCCACAAATATGTCCCAAGCCCATAGAACATTGTGGGGACTCGGTGAATATTTGTCAAATAAACAAGTGAATTAAAGCTATGATTTTGCTGTGAGAAATGCTGGTTGCAGTTCATAAAATTTTATGTCCAGCATCCTCATTGTATCTAGTTTCTAACTAGTTTTCTGGGATTTGTAATCTCTTTCTGATGAGGAGAGATGACTGGTTAGGGAAACAATCGCAGTCGCGTAGCCAGGGAAAGGTGCCCCGGGAGCTATGCTCTCCTTACTTCCCAGGGTCCGAGGTGGAGACTGGCACAGCTGCCAAATATTTAGTTGAAAAAGGATGTGTCTGAAGCAACTTCCCACCATTTTAAAGAAGGTCTATTAATGAAGTGGAGTGGGGGGGTGTGATGAGCAGAAGCGTGGGTATATATTTCTGCCTTTTCTTCAGTGTGTACTTTCCAGATTCTGGCAGTAGTTTGTGTTTTCGGAAGCCTCGGTTTTTGGAGGTGACATGAATCTTCACTACTTTCTAAATCTTCAGGGTCACCTTAGTGAGAAATTGGGAGAAGCAGCCCCAGTAACTTGAATCAGAAACCTGGTATTTTAAGATACAGGGTTCTTGGAAACCCCTATCCAGAATGTTAGCTGACTTCTTTCTAAAAGCTTCTTCTTTCATTGGTCATTCAAATGATTTTTCTTAAATACAATGAGATCTATTTTAGATTCTTGACTCTTGTTCTCCTATTAGGCCTGGTTTATTAAACATCATGAGAAACGGCCTGGAACTAGGTTTGTTTCACTGCTGTAGAAATGGCAGTGCTGTAGACTATAATTGCCCCAAAAAAGGGCTAGCTATGGAACTGCTGACATTGCCCTTTCAGAGAACTTCCTTTTAGAGCTCTTTAACAATGGCATCAAACCTAAGAAAATATTAAATAGTTTTTTATTTTGATATCACATCGAGATAGATGTGAAGAATTTTATGTATTTAGGGAAAGTGCTTATTCCCTTACTATGAAAGCCCTATAAAAATTTAGACTTTTGTTGTGGCGTTGTGAATCCAGGAAAATGGGAACCTTTGGAGCTGCTACTTGTGTGCTTTTTCCAGAAATGATCTCAGATTGGTTCCTTTTTACTTTTTATTCAGAGATCATTACATAATATTTTTCTTATTCGACCGTATCATTTAAGAGGCAAGACCAAGTTAACTTAAAACCAATTCATGTTTTTATTAAAACATTATGCTTGATGAGGCTGACTTTTGAGTTGTCCTCACTCTTTTAACAGAAATACTTCAAGAGGAAGATAGAGTGATGATGACATTTGCAAAAGGCAGATTCGCCCCGAAGCAGTCCCGGAACACCTCCCCACAGCCTCACCCATCTTGGCCAAATAAATGGCCAGGATATTTCTGGGAATGTTTGGCTGAAGGGAAATAAGAGATATATTTTAAAAGTTTGACTCAAGGATATAAAACATAAAATTGTCACTTTTGGTAGAATTATTCTCACTTGATTTCCAAGCAAACATGGTGGTTACACATTGGCCTACTTTCATAAGCAAGGTATTCATTTCTTTCCTAGCAGAGGAAAGGGCTCTGTTTACTCTGTTCTTTCTTTTTACAATAGAAATAACAATATTTGATTTGTGAAAATTTTGGTAATAGGTCATTGTTTTAAAAATATAAGGGGTGGAGTGCAGAGAAATACAGGGCAGGGTCTTGTGTATTGACCTGTCAACTCTGGTTAACCAGATGTCACAGAGCACGTTTTAAACTCAAACGCCGTAAATTATCCAGGTGGCATTCTGGCTACTCGTGATAATTTGGATTTGGGTCATTCTTGCTCTGTCTTGCTGACAAGTTAGTGTATTCATGTCTATAAAATGTAGAAACTTTTATAATAGTGTTATAGTCATGGGTCACCTAAGGAAAGGGATACATAAGCATGTTGCTAAGTGATGTGTGGACATCATAAAGTATGCTTATACAAACCTAGATGGTATAGCCTGCTACATACTTAGACTATATGGTATAAACTGTTGCTTTGGGCTACAAACCTGTACAGCACATTTCTGTACTGAATACTTTAGGTAATTGTAACACAATGGCAAGTAGTTGTGTATCTAAATATCTAAATATAGAAAAAGTACAGTAAAAAACATAGTAGTATAATCTTATGGGACCACTGTCATATAGGTCCATGGTTGATTGAAATGTGATTATGCAGCACTGACTGTATCTTACATGGTTCTAGAATGTGAGGTCATTTATATTGATTGAGTATCTGCAAGAATTTTTGCTTTAGAGAGTCTTACTAGTTGATGTCTTCAAATACTGGTTTTCTTCTGTGGGTCATAACCATCCATTTGTTTCTTTTTGAATGTTCTTTTCTTTTTGAGAACACTAAAAAATGACTGTTTTCTTATTTTTCAGCTAAGTCTGCCTTGCTTTTGATGAAATATGTCATTGTAAGGTAATGCTGGTGTTTTTCTGGTTATGATTTTTCTGGGGTTTTTTTGTTTTTTACTTTTGAATTTCTGCCAGTTTTGTTCAATTTATGTCTTGAAGACAAATTTTTATTAGAATATCTATGTTAATCTTTGATTTGCTCAGAAGGAAATTTTGAAAAATGCATTCACATTTTTCTTGTTTTAAATATTGTTCACAAATTTGTGTTTTAATAGAAATTACTTAAGTACGTGGATAAGATTTAGTTTTAAACTACAAGAATGTTTGCATATTGTATTATTCTCCTTACATTCTTAATTTGATTTTTAAAATAGTTATGAATATTGGATATGTCCATAACTTATTATCAAGTAAATGTCTCCTTCTCCTAAAAAATAATTTGCCTCTAGTTCATTTGCTTCAGATGTTTTTCAAGTGTTAGTGGCTCTATTATCAACAAATAAGAATGCTAAAAATATGGATATTAAAGGCCCTTAACCTTTATACCTTCATGACAAATAAGGAATTTTTTTTAAATGGTGTTCACTCCCAAAAGATACCAGATGCCTAAAGGTTTCTTAGATGCCTATCCATACCACAGGTATTGTCATATTCTAAAATTTCTGCTTTCTTTTGGTCAGCCAACTGGTCTGTCTAGCCTTATATTACTTTTTGTTCTGTGTTTTGTTCTTTTTGCATATGAGGCAGAAAGTAGAATGTGTCATGTGAGTTTCTATTTTCGCTTTTTAAAATGCAAATGTTTATTTTGTCCCAACTCTGCAGGAGACACTGTGATATGTGCCGGGGACTCCAAGTTGAATGATTTGCAATCTCTGATCTTGGTGATATTCACTCATCTATTCATTAATCAAGTGTTTTTAGAATTCCTCTTACATAGCAGTAATAAAACAGACAAATAATTGAGTTGACACTCCTGATTGTTGAGATACATAGTACACAGTAAGCTAGATAATAAGTCAAACATTTATGTAAGTATGCTGACATTGCACATGTGTTTGTGTGTATGTGTATGTACACGTAAGTTAGGTAATGATCAGTAATAAAAAAAAAAAAAACCAGTAGAGGAAGCTAGGAAGGGAGCGGGGAGGCAATGATAGGTTGAAAATTTAGATAAGGTGATCAGGGAGGCAGAGAAGATCTCGAGGTGACATGTGAGTGAAGACTTGGAGGAAATAAATAAAAACCTTGCCTAGTGGAAGAGATAGACATGCAGGTAATCTCATTTTCATGGGGCAAGAGATCAGACAGATGTAGATACTGGATATGCAAGAGCCCAGAGTAGATTCACTTAACCACATTCCAAGGTTCCAGGAAGCCACTTTGGAGGGAAAGACTCCTAGGCAGGATCTCAAGGAAGAATAAGAGCAGAGAAACAAGCAAATGACAAAATAGCTGCTTGGGTGTTCCTTTTAGTAGTGACTGAAGCTGGAGTTGTAGATGCATTTGGAAGATGCTTAGGGTCAGTTTATGGAGCACTTGGTATGCTGTGCTAAAGGGGTTTTGTGTAGGTACTGAGGTTTGTAAGTTGGGGATTGATAGGGTCAGATCTGCATTTGGAATAGATCATTGGGCAAAGGGTGGAGGCTGATTTAAGGAGGTCATACGATATAATGGAGACCAGTTTGGAGACTGTTCTGATGGTTCTGGTGAGACATGCTGACCTTACCTAGGAAGTGGTGTGCCAGAGAGGGGTGCATAGTGGCCAGAATAGATTTAGGAAGTAAACACAGCAGAACTTGGTGGTTGTATGTGAGGGGTGAGGGTGAGAGGAGTCAAATAACTTTTTTAAAACTTTAGTATGAAATAGATTTTATATTACAACCTGTAAACATGCTACCAACACACACATGGATGATTCTAGAATATGTTGCTGAAACAATATTTTTACCTTACTATGTGGCACACTCTGATATTTTCTCTTCTCTTCTATTTCAATTCCTTTAAAATGCTGGTATTGACTCACAAAAGTGATTCCACTAATGGGTCATGACCCTCAGTATAGAAGGCTTCTCCAGGTTACCCCCCATGGATAGGATGTTTCCTCCTCATTGGGTTTCTTTGTGGTGCCATGTCTCCAGACGCCTATTACTCAATGGAGGAGAAGAAGGAGGAGGACAAGAAAAAATATTGTTTCCAGTTTCGGAACACTACAGAAACATTCGTTTGAGAAAATATTGTGCTTACCACTTGGTGAACTAACTAATGGCCACATAGTAGACAGTGAAAGAGGTGCACATAAGACTATATCATGGAGACTGGATGTGGTAACTTATGCCTGTAATCCCAGGTCTTTGGGGGACCAAGACAGGAGGATTGCTTGAGGCCAGGAGTTCAAGACTGGCCTGGGAAACGTAGCAAAACCCTCTCTCTACAAAAAATTAAATTAATAAAATAAAATAAAAATAGCTAGGTATGTGACAAGCACCTGCAGTCCCAACTACTCCAGAGGCTGGAGCTAAAGGATGGTTTGAGCCCTGATAGTCAAGGCTGCCTACACTTACTCTGCCTACACAGAGCAAGACCCTGTTTTTAAAATAAATAAATAAGAATATGTCACAACATCTCTGCTGAGGGGAGAGTGGGTAATTATGTTAGAGATGTCATTTATGTGGGGTCTTTGGAAGGAGGGGAGAGGCCTGTCTTCTTTCTTTTTCTACTCCCATTGCTGCTAGAGTACCTGTCCTCATTAAAATACAGAATGACACAGTTTTGGGTGCAGAAAGGGCCCTGGAGGTCATAGTCCACAGCTCCCTTATCTGAACTAGTGACTACTTGGTCTTGCCTAAGGTCATGGGCCACTGTTCTCACTTGGATCACTCTTTAATTGTTTTTTGTTTTGTTCTGTTTTGAGCTGGAGTCTCACTCTGTCGCCCAGGCTGGAGTACAGTGGCAAGC
This sequence comes from Tarsius wallacei, assembly GCA_963574415.1. Lineage (NCBI taxonomy): Eukaryota > Metazoa > Chordata > Mammalia > Primates > Tarsiidae > Tarsius > Tarsius wallacei. Next base: position 9,461 of record CAUYQG010119456.1, on the reverse strand, counting down.
TCACAGCCACCCCAGCATCAACATGCTGGGCTCCAGCGATCCTTCTGTCTCAGCCTTCCAAGTAGCTGGAATTTCAGGTGCGCGCTACCATGCCCAGCTAATTTTTTGATTTATTGTAGAGACGAGGTCTCACCAAGTTGCCGGGACTGGTCTCTAACCCGTAGGGTCAGGCAATCCACTCGCCTCAGCCTCCCAAAGTGCTGGGGTTACAGGCTGAGCCCCCGAGCCCGGCTGGATCACTCTTTATAGTGTTGCAGTGGGAAGCTCCCTGCAGCTGAGGAGTTTACTTGTGGGATTCTGCGTTGCACCCGTGTTGGAAATCATTGTTGGTTTTCTCTGATCAAATGACACAGGTTTTCCAGTTCTAAAATGGGGATACCATGTACCTGGTTTGGTTGTGTCATGAGGATTAACTAACAGAACACACAGAAAGTACTGTGTATAGCATAGGAAACATTTAAAATAAATGGCTACTGTTACTTTCTTCCTATAACTAAAATGCTGCGGACATTGGCCTATTTTGTTCATTTTAATTTGCGCTAGGAGAGATGTGGATCCTCTCTCAGTTTCATATATAGAATGAGCTAAAATTGAGGTTCTTCTGTTGGTATATGCTGAAGTTTTTAAGAGTATAGAAATTTCCATGCAACATAAAGATGCATTTGAATTCAGGAAGAAAGATAATCAGATACATCCAAGTTGAGATGGTTCTGTAGGTGGCTTCTTAAAGACCTCTGTTCTTTGGAATAGCACATCCTGAATTTGCTTAGGGTGAACAAGCCTGTTAAACAATGCTGGTTCTGTGTTCCCAAATGACACATAAATATAAATATATATGTGATTTTTATCGTAGAGACAAAAGTCTCACCAAGCTGCCCAGGCTGGTCTCAAACCCTCGGGCTCAGACAATCCTCTTGTCTCGGCCTCCAAAGTGCTGGGATTATAGGCTGAGCCACTGCGCCCGGCCTAAATTTTTGATCATAAGATTGAATGAAGGAAATGTCATGGCTGTAAGAGTTTGATTTCCTTTGAATAGTGAAAGAGTTTAGCTCCAAGAAGTCATTAGTAGAGTTTATGGAAATAGGTAACAAACAGAGGACACCTTTACGATCAGAAGAATTTATTGGGATCAACTTTCACATTCCCTTTAAGGAAAATGTAGAAAACAGGATGAAGGAACGTGATTTTCTTTTGGAAGGGCATGGCAGAATGTTCCTTCGTAAAGATTGTGATGACTTTCTTTATACCAGTAGGTGGCAAATATTGCTTTCTAAGGAAATAACACCCAAAAGTCAGTTTCTTATACTTTGGGCCCAGTGGAGGGGATAGAGGGTTAACCTAAGAGAAGAGGGAGGAGAGGGGATTTTGGGATCCTGTTTGGTTCCTGGGTTCCTTGCGTACCATCAGCAGTTCAGTAGTTTTTGCTCTGTTTTGTAAACACAGTACCGTAGTATACTTTCAGATAAGTTAATTGAAGCAAAATCACATACTATTTAGCCCTTAAATTTACTTTCTAGAAAGGGAAAGAAGTGGAGCAGCACTTAATTGACCCATTTAAAAGGAAGGACGAGATAAGTGTGCGTTTTATTCCAGTGAGTGCAATAATGGTGCAATTAGGGATATTTAGATATGGATTTTGTGCTGCAGTCTGAGTAAGCATAGTATGGTTTTTCTTCATGATTGGCTTGGAAGGCGGGTATATGTTAAATGATGGAGTACATTACAAATCAGGTGTTTTTGGGGTGGTGTATGTGTTCCTGTGGACATTTGAATTACAAATGAAATATTTGAAGGGGCTTTGTTAAAGAAATGATGGCATTGATTAGCTCTCTTCCTTGTAATTCTGTAAATTTAAACAGTTTGGTATTTGCTTTGCCTCTGTTATGCTGCCTGCCCAAGCATTTGGTCTTACTACAGCATTTTTTTCTTTCATAATGAAATGTATATTAACTATGCAGGCCCTTCATAGAGCAGTGTTTTAATCATTCTCTATTGATTTATACATCACTTCAGTGTTGCATATTGAGGGCCTCTTATTCTAAGTCTGCTTTACCGGGATTCTCATCCTGTCTACCTGACTTGCATAATGTTCTGGGACCCTCTTAATTTCCACCCCTCCTCACTCCCCCATGGGAAGCCGTCATGATTAAGAAGCCACAAAAGGTCAGACATATTGTTGCTTTCTCTCAGCTTTCTGAGGTGCATAGAAGAAATAATGGGCTTAGAGGAATATTGTCATCGTCCATAACTGATAATGGGTATCAGAACTTATTTAAAATTAATACATGCTGATTTTCAAGCTCTGTCATGAGCCTGAATGATTTATTGCAAGCTGTGGATGCCAAGAGAATGCTTTGCATTAACCAAAGCGGTGGGGTAATGATGGGGGGGACTATCAGTGTTGCCTGAATTTCCTGCAAGGGGAGTGTTCTGGCCATGGCTGTGAGCAGCCTCACGAACAGCCTCATGAACGGTGGTTCTTTGAACCTAGGGTTGTTGCTACAAGCTGGCCAAAACCGATGGGAATATATATGTTTTTTCTTTTGTGTTAATGTTAATTTGAGTAAAAGGAAGTGTAGATCTGGTTGATGTGGATGAAGGATGCCTACACGGACTTGAATGAATAAATCGAATCCCCTGACCTCCATCTGCAACTCAGACTCTCATTTGGATTGAAAGACTAGAGCTAGATTTTACATGTGAAGAAAACTCTGCTCACTTCATTATTATTCATGGTCAAATCCCCAAATCTCCTCCCTGAAGAGATGTATTCTTCCCAGCAAATTAAAACATCCTTTTTTTTAGAAGCCAAATGATGATGGTGTCAACTATTGATGAAGATGAATAGGTAATTCTTTTCTCAATTTATACATTCCTTCTCCCCCTCCTGTTCAGGATGGGCTTTGCTCATTTAAACTGAGATCCAATATTTCATTTACTCTTCTCTCCCTAGGTTGTAGGCACTGTGTAAATCTCCTGGTTAGGTAATGGAGGAAAATGTTTGAAAATGTGATAGCTCATTATAAGGGCATTTGACATAAGCATATTTGCTGATGACAGATTGCTGATCAGTGGTAATTTAAAGGGATTCTGAGCAGTAGTTAAAGTAGAACACTTTTCTCAAATTAATCAGTTAAGATTAGGATAGCCTAAACTACAAATATCTTCCAAAGCCTCTAAGAAAATACAGATTTTGGAAGCTGATCATCATGTGAGCGTACATACAGCTATGCTAGCCTGCTGTGTTTAATTCAATTATTATGAAAGACATGGGTTGACAACATGCCATTTCACTGTATATTACACTCTCTCACCACCAAGAAGGAAAACAGTACTTTTTTTGTGGAAAACAGTTCTTTAAACACATTTTAGAAAACGAGAAACTGGAACTAGAATGGGATAGTTGGCTTTTAAAGTTTTCTAAATATTAGCAGCAGAAATAGATATCAGAACCCTAATCAAGTATATATTTACCAGTTTGACCTAGTTGTACATACCACTTAAAATAGGCATCAGCCCACCTGAACATTATTGGTGTTTTCATTTATGGAAAACCATCATGAATGGGCCGTGGATGAGTAATTTTTGTTTAGAGACATTTTGGAGCTCCCAAAGAGATGCACAGTTGCATAAAAACACTTCAGTTTCATCATGACATGCTTTATTATAAAGTAGCATTGGGTGCAGCTTAGCAATATCCAAAGATCAGAACAGCTGTTATCTGCAGAGACACTGGGGTATATCTGTCAGACGTTTGCATATAGAACAAGGTGTTTCAGTTAATGTGTCATGATGGTTTAATTACATCACTTTTCTTGGGAGTTTGCTTGATTCCAAGTTCAAGAGCATCCAGTGAAATGGCACCCTATCAATTTTTCTCTCTTTACCAGCCTTCACTTAGGTTAGGTTATATCTGCTCATTTCTAACCCCCCCCCCCACACACATACACACACGTACACACACACATACACACACACACACAATTATGCCCATCATTCTATTTGGCTTCCCTAGGGCATTTAATCTTGCTCTTTGAAATCACTTTGTCTCCTTTATCTTCCACTTTTCTTTATTAATTAAAGTCAGTCTTTTCCTCTGGCTTATAGTCTTTTAGCCATCCTTCCTTCCTTAAATACTGGTGACCTCTCCTTTGTCTCTCCTCTGATTTCTCTTATTGTTTCTATTATGACTCCCAAGTTGATTGCTTCTGCTTGATCTCTATCCTGTTCCTCACAGTTGGATTGCCAACGGCCTTCTTGATAAATCCGTTAGGATGCCCCAGAGGCAACCTCATTTACGCATCTTTAAGAGCAATTTTCCTATCTTTCCTCCTCAATCCCAAGCCACCCTTGCTCTTTTCGAGCAAGAACCCATTTGGGACTTGCAGCTGTCTCTTCTCCTTCACCTTTGGTCCAGGTAGGCACAAAGGCTGCCCACTTTACCTTCCAGATATCTGTCCACATGCTCTCTTCCCTTCCTATGGATGCGACTCTCACACATGCCCATGTTCTAAACAGCCTTCCTCCCTGGCCTTCTGTTTTGGCTTCTCTCCTTTCTGCAGTTCACCTCTTAGATGATGATTTTTGCGGTCTTTCTAAAACATGTACCTGATTTGTGCTGTTTCTTGGCTTTAAAATGTCTGGCTTCCTGCTGTCCTTAAGATACTACGTATCCTTGTCAGCACTGCTTACAAGACCCTTCATAAACCGTCCCAGCCTCCTTTTCGTGAAGTTTCTCCCTTCCACTGGTCTTTCTCCCACCATCTCCATCTCTCCCCCAAACCTCAGTCACTGACCCTGTTGTATTCGTTGTTCTTCTACACACCACCCACTTTTAGGTGTCCTTGCTTTGCCTGTGCTGTTGCATTTGACATAAAAGCTTTTTTTACAGTTTAATTTCAGTAGTGTTAAGAGTACATGTGGTGTTTAGTTACATGGATGTGTTTTATAGTATTGAAGAAGTCTGGGATTCTAGTGTACCCGTCACCCCAACTAGTGCATCTTGTACCCAATAGGTATTTTTTCATCCCTCAACCTCTCCCATCCTCCCCCTTCTGAGTCTTTAGTGGCCATTATGCCATCCTCTTTGCTTTGGCGGATCTCTAGCTTGGCTCCCACTTATAAGTGAGAACTTATGATATTTGGATTTCTATTCCTGAGTTACTTAATTTAGGATAGTGGCCTCTAGTTCCAAGTTACCACAAAAGACATTTTTTTGTTCCTTTTTATGGCTGAATAGATTTCATAGATTTCTTTTTTAAATTTAAATTTATTTTTATTATAAAAAATTGTGTATTTATTCTTATATGTTTAAACTTCAGTCATCTTTAAAGTACTCTGAATTTGATGCCATAAACCTATGGAGATGCTTTTTCCACTGCTCAAAACAGTTTGTTTTTTTTCCTTTTTCTTGAAGTGCTCCTCCTCTCTCTCTCTCTCTCTCTCTCTCACTCTCTGTCTCTCTCTCTCTCTCTCTCTTAAATTTCAATAGCTTTGGGGAATACAAATAGTTTTTGGTCTGGGCTTGAAGCATACCCCCCACCCCCACCTGTGCACGTGGTACCCAATAGGTGATTTTTTTGGTCCCTCCACCCCTTCCTCCCTTCCCTCCTTTCTAAGTCTCCATTCATTATACCAGTCTCTGTCTTTCCATATCCTTAGTTTAGCTCCTATTTATAAGTGAGAACATTTGGTGTTTGGTTTTCTGTTCCTGAGTTAATTCACTTAGGATGATGTTCTCCAATTCCATCCAAGTTGCTACAAAAGACATTATTTCATTCTTTTTGATAGCAAAATAGTATTTCACAGTGTATATATACCACATTTTCATTTTCTGCTGATCAGTTGATGGGCATTTAGGTTGATACCACATCTGTAGATTACTTTGGGTAATATTGTCATTTTAACAATGTTAACAATGTTGATTCTGCCAATCAATGAACATGGAATGTTTCTACATTTGTGTCCTCTGTAATTTCTGCCATCAGAGTTTTGTAGCGATCTGTCACCTCCTTGGTTAAATATATTCCTAGGTAGTTTAGCTTTTTGAGTACTATTGTAAATGGAATTGAGTTCTTGATTTGATTCTCAGCTTGGCTATATTGATGTATAGCAGAGCTACTAATTTGTATGTGTTGATTTTTTATACTGAAACTTAATGAATTGATTTGGCAAGTCCACCAGTCTTTTGGAAGAGTCTTTAGGATTCTCTAGGTGTAAGATCATTTCATTGGCATACAGAGATAGTTTTGTTTTTTTCTTTTCCAATTTGATGATACTCTTTATTTCTTTGTCTTGCTCTGGCTAGGACTTCCAGCAATATGTTGAATAGGAGTGATGAAAGTGGACATCCTTGCCTTGTTCTAATTCTGAAAGGAAATGCATTCAACGTTTCTCTGTTTGGGATGACATTGGCTGTGGGTTTGTTGTATGTGGCTTTTATTATTTTGAGAAATGTTCTCTCTGTGCGTATTTTGCTGAGGGTTTTTATCATGAAAGGATGCCGGACTTTATCAAATGCTTGTTCTGCATCTTTTGAAATGGTTGTATGATTTTTGTTTTTAATTTGGTTTATGTAATGGATCGTGTTGATTACTTGCATATGTTGAACCACTCTTATATCCCTGGGATAAAACCCACTTACTTGTGGTGTACTTTTAAAAAATGTGGTGTTAAATTTGGTTTGCTAATTTTTTTTGAAGATTTTTGCATTTATATTCAACAGGGATATTGGTCTGTAGTTTCTTATTTTGTTGTATCTTTTTCTGGCTTTAGTATCAGAGTGATACTGGCCTTGTAGAATGAGTTAGGGAGGATTCTCTCCTCTTCAATCTTGTGGAATAGCTTCAGTAAAATTGGTCCCAATTCTTCTTTGAAGATCTGGTAGAATAAAGCTGTGAGTCCATCAGGTCCTGGAACTTTTTTTTTGGGAGGGGGACCTCTAATTATGGTTTCAATCTCGTTACTCATAATTGGTCTGTTCAGGGTTTCTGCTTCTTCCTGATTCAAGGTTGTAGGGTGAGTGTGTTTCAATAATGTATCCATTTCCTCTAGATTGTCTAGCTTTTTGTATAGAGGTATTCATAATAGTCTGAGATGATCTTTTGAATTTCTGTTGTATCAGTTGTAATGTCTTCATTTTCATTTCTGATTGAGCTAATTTGAATCTTCTCCCTTCCTTTTGATTTATTAAGAGGACAAAACACTCCCACAGTGGGAGGGGACCTGAGGGGGCTGCCCCTCCCTTTGTTTCTTAATGTAGCTAGTGGCCTATCAATTTTGTTTATCTTTTCAAAGCACCAACTTTTTGTTTCATTGATCTTTTATGCTGTTTAAAAAATTTTTTTAAAATTTCATTTATTTTAACATTTCAGTTCAACTCTGATCTTTGTCATTTCTTTTTTCTGCTAGCTTTGGGTTTGGCTTGTTCATGTTTTTCTAATTTCTTGAAGTGTGATGTTAGGTTGTCTATGTGTAATCTTTCAGTCTTGTTAATGTAGCCTTAAGTCCTAAAAATTTTCCTCTGATCACAGCTTTGACTGTGTTCCAGAGGTTTTGATAACTTGTATCATTGTCATTTATTTCAAGGAATTTTAAAATTTTCATTTTGATTTCATTGTTGACCCAAGGATCATGCAGGAGCAGATTGTTTAATTTCCATGTGTTTGTTTTTGTTTTTTTCTTGGCAAGTTCTTCTCGGATTTAATTTCTATATTTATTTCACTGTGGTCTGAGAAGGTGTTTGATATCATTTTAAACAATTTATTGAGACTTAATCTGTAGCCTATCATGTGGTCTATCTTGGAGAATGTTTCATGATCTGATGAGCAAAATGTGTATTCTGTAGTTTGGGGATGGAATGTTTGGTGGATATCTGTTAGTTCCATTTGCTCTAGCGTCCTGTTTAACTCCAATGTTTCTTTGTTGACTTTACTTTCTGTCTTGATAATCAGTCAGTGGAGTGTTGAAGTCTCCTCCTATTATTGTATTGCTCTCTATCCCGATTTTTAGGTCTAGTAGAATTTGTTTTATAAAGCAGGGGACTCTGACATTAGGCTCATCTATATTTAAAATTTTTACATCTTCTTGTTTGATCTTTTTATTATATAATAACCATCTTTGTCTCTTTTTACTGTTGTTAATTTAGCCCTTTGCTTTTGGAGACATCTTGCAGATCACCTACCAGCAACTCAATTGCACATTTTAATAAAATAATGAAAAATTAATCACTTCATATTAAATAATATAGCTTTGGAACCAATTATTTCATTGTATGACATTTGGCGTACAATGGAATTTCGAACATTGAGGAACTTATTTATGATAAAAAAATCAAAATTTTATATCTTATATTTTTCTAATGTGTGGTAACATGCGAAACAGTCACTGACATGCATTGTACGTCCACTGATATATATTGTGCAGTAGTAATATGACGTCTTCTACATGGTGTTTTTCTATTTGAGCAGACAATGCTGTCTTGTTTTCTTCCTCCCACAAATAATAATATGTAATTTATTGTCCAGTCTGTTGTTTGAAGAAGATGTGGAAGGATGCACTCATGATTCCTGGAAACCACTTCTCAACTGATTGCTCATATTTCAGTATATATTTTATCTCTTTATTTGCTTGCTCATGCAATTGGAATGGAAAACTTCAAGCAAACATACATTTTTGAAAAATTTGTGCTTGTATAAGTTTGTCCTGTACAATCATCAACAATTTCTGTGTGTCCCCTGAGAGGGGATATCTGAGCGGTTTGCTAGATTTTTGATGTTATGTCAGAGGGGACATCTGAGTGCAAAGGGTTAAAGTCTGTTTTATCTGGTATAAGAATGGCTACTCCTGCTTGTTTTTTATTTCCATTTGTGTGGAATTTTTTTCTCTGCCTCATTACCATGAGTATATAGGAGTCTCTGTGAGTTAAGTGGGTCTCTTGAAGGCAGCAGGTATTTGGGTTGTGTTTTTTTAAAATCAATTCTACTAGAATTTTTTTTTACTGGGGCACTGAGATCATTTTTGTTCAGAGTTAATTATGTGTAAGGTACTATTTCATTCATCACACTGGTTGTTACTGACTGCTTTATTTATTTATTTAGTCTATTGTGTTGGTGTTCCATAAGGCCTGTGAATCTTTTGATTTCCAGCATTTTTCTTTTTTTTTTTTGAGTTGGAGTCTCACTCTGTCACCCAGACTGGAGTGCAATGGCCACTCCCGGCCACCACAGCCTCGACCTGCTGGGCTTTGGCAATCCTTCCGCCTCAGCCTTCCAAGTAACTGGAACTACAGGCACACGCTACCACACCTGGCTAATTTTTTTTTTTTTTTTTTTTTTTGAGTTGGAGTCTCACTCTGTCGCCCAGACTGGAGTGCAGCGGCCGCTCCCGGCCACCACAGCCTCGACCTGCTGGGCTCCGGCGATCCTTCCGCCTCAGCCTTCCAAGTAGCTGGAACTACAGGC
>CAUYQG010119455.1:0-34316 GCA_963574415.1 Tarsius wallacei | reverse complement strand
AATTCAAACTCCAACATTCTTGCCAAAATTGCTTTGACGAGTGGACTTGGTTCTGACATTGGTTCATAGCTTTCCAAGGGAAATACTTCAAAGGTGACCATAGTGATATTCAGCAATGAGGCATGTAGCACTTTTTCTAGGAAGAGTTCATGAATTTAATTGTCAGACCCCTTTATGTCTCCATGTCTCTCTCTCTCTCTCTCTCTCTCTCTCTCTCTCTCTCTCTCTCTCTCTCTCTCATGTTATTTGGAGAAAATAAGCAGATGTTTTTTTTTTTTGGACATACACCTAAAAGTAGTATTGCTGACTGCTGAATATGAGCCTGTCTATTTTTAATTTGTAATGCCAAATTAGCCAAGGTGTTCTGCCAATTTACAGAGTCATCTGTAGTTCCTGAAGTTTTTCATTCTGGAGGAAGTACTATAAAACAAACAAGCAAAAACCTATCATATCAGGCCCCTGGAATAAAGTGCTTATAACCTAGCGATCTTGAAATCAAGCTGGATCTCAGAATAGAATTTGTAATAAGGTAGGCTTTATTCTTCATGGAAAAAAGAGAGGATACAAATATCTGAAAGGTTATTGAATCAAAATTTAATAGGAACCACTAATTGTTTCCGGCATCCATTTATCCCCAAAATTTATGTGCACACATTAAAATTCAGATAAGGATAATAATTCTCAGTGCTCTAACAGTTTACTAAACCCAAATGACAAACTTTGGGCAATGAGATGGAAATTGTGTGATTAATTTCTGTGTTAACTCCTTACAGATAAAGCTACTTGCTCTTGACTATACATTTCATTTTCAAATTATCTGAGAAATGGAGATAATTGAAGCAAACTTTGAAGTTTGGCTTAGAGGATAGATAGCAAGGCCAATATCATTTCCTTGGTGCCAGATCTCTTATTCTAGCATTTTACTTGAGAAAAAATAACCCATATTTAGGCTACTACATTTGGAGATCTACTTGTTGCAGCATCTTGGCCTGTCACTACATAATGCACTTAAAAAATAAATATTTTTTACTATGCATTCCTGAATTTTAAAATAATATAAAAATGACCATTAAAGACATTCATCTATTTATCCTTTTATGTTTAAAAAAGAAAAATAGATAAAATGTGTGATGCGTATATTTTATAAGTCTATTTAATAATACAAATAAATATGAATTAACATTCATGTGTAAAGTCCTTTCCAGATGTGCATTATAGCTAGAAAAATAAAGAAATACAGTGAATCAAGATTCTATACATTTTTTTTTCTTTTGGCTAGACATCAGTAATATTCTTTAGGATTATATCTGTGGGCATATAACCTGAGTTTTGTTCATTTTCTAAATTTTTTCTGTTCTCATAAATGACAAATTTTACATTGAGAAATTTTTAAATTTAAAAACTCTGTAAAATGTGCCTCACAAAAAAATGATCAGATGATGAATTAGTAAGCATTGCACAATAAAAGAGTGCTTATTTCAAAACTTTATTTGAAATAGTAAAGGAACATAGCATGAGTTTCATTCAATTATCAAAAAACTTTAGTTGTCATGGATAACTCCTTGAAATGTGCTACATTGCAAAGCAGTGCCATTAACATTTAAAATATTAATATGAAGTTTTATTTTGTGACAACCTAAAACTTTCATGGTTAAAATAAATAAATACAAATTAATTAGATTTTAATATTTAATTAAACAATATATCTCAAGATCGAAGTCTAAAAGATTTTTAAAGTATTTCTTAGCAACTTATAAACATACACGTTTCTACTTCCATAATATAGAAGAAAATATAGTTGTATTTTTGAATCTTAGATGTAGAAGAAACATTGGACTTCAATTTTCAATTTATAGGTATGCAGATGGAATTCCTTGGAGTTTGTAAATGTATAATCTCTTTCTACATAATGATGAGGGCCAAAGTAGGGCTAAAGCCAAATATGGGTCAACCAAATATAACATTTTTAATTAAATTCCTATTCCTTATTTTATACACATTTATGTATACTCTTCACAACCATTTTGCAGGTAGCACCTTCTATTTTTGGTTATTATTTTAATTATAAGTGCTAATGATGCTGATTGGCAAAATGTGATATGGAAGCTTTTTGCAATTCTCATAGCATGTGATAAAGCACTAGCTCTTGAAGATTAAATCAGTAAGTATATTTAAGTGATAAGGAAAAAGCTGCTTCTGCTTTCTAGCACATAAACATTCAAAGGGAAAATGAACTTTAGTTCAGATAAGCTTATGCATTTTGATAATATAACTTTGCCATTATTTTTCAATGTTTACTTTCTTTTTTAGATGCTGTAGTAAAAGATTGTGATCGAATATTATATTAACTTTTATAACTTATCTATTGCCACCGAAACATTTAAAAATAGGATTTCTATCATTATGCCAGAGATAGACTGAGGAAAAAAAACTAACTAAATTTATTTTTTGTGATTTGACTAAGCTTTGTATTCAGGAAGAATAAATTAACATCTTTGAACATCTGGGTGTGTTCTATTGCAGCGTTATTAACTGTGGTCTCCTGAGGTTTATGCATATCATATATGAAGTGAACGAACCAGATATTGCCTCAAACACAGAAAAATAAAAACTGGTGAAGGTTTTTCTAATTTTTCTTACCTTATTTTGTATATTTCATTCACGTTTACCCCTTATTGGTTTATGTGGCATCGCTATAACAAAAAAATCCAAAAATGAATTTAAAAGTATAAATATGCAAAAGAACCAGGATTTAATTTTGGTATTTCAGTGAGTGAATATCAGAATTAGAAAGCAAATTGCTTTGTTTACATTTAGAAGTACATATTAATAACGTGTTTACATAGATTGTCAAATGGCAACTTCTTTTTTCCTCAATATTATCAGGGAATGCATTGTGTTGCAAATGGAGCCAAAGAAACATCTTTAATTTGAAAAAGACATGGAAAAAGTTATATAACAAATGTCTCAGTAGTGTGTGCTACATGTGGGAAGAGGGGGAAAGGCGAGAAGGACAACAGGTGTAAAGGCTGGAGGTGAAGGAGTGAGAAAGTGTCTTCTTAAGCAAGCAATTACTCCAATGCTTTATAAAGTTGGGCTAGTTATGTAAATGTACACTTTGGATATACTGTGTAGAAACTCAGTATATTTGTACATTATAATTATTTATACTTCTATAAACATATGATAAAGACTGGGTAACAGCACTCTGGAAGAATATTTTTATACAGTAATGAAAACATGAGGTGCACTTATGTATGACTCTATATTTAAAAAAACGAGAACGTGCATACTTGTAAAATTATACTATATCTAGCTAAAGTTAAGTATGTTTAAAATAATTAGTTGTGTTTTTTATAGTGGGAATGTTTTTATTTATACTAGTAATGAAAGCTCTATTTGACTCTCAGAGAAGCTGAAAGCATCCCTGAGCAGATAAATGGTGAACCATTCCTAAAAACAGGAAAGGTGGGGTCTAATGGAACCTGACAAGAAACTTCCAAAGTGGAGTCTGCCTTATATCTGTTCATATTAATGCAGTTCCTTAAATATTGCTCAGATGGAATGTAGTTACATAGTACCATCAAGTATTTTTAACTGACAAATATTATTTTTAAGAACAGTTTTATGTCACCAATAAAATTGAGCAAAAGGTACAGAATTTCCATAAAACTTCCTTTCCCACTTACACACAGCCTCCTCCACTATCTATATCCTGTGTCACAGTGATTCATTTGTTTCAATTTATTAACCTACTCTGATGCTTTATTACCTGAAGTTCATAATTTATTTTAGGGTTCACTCTTGCTGTTGTACATTCTATTGGTGTTGACAAATGACTAAGGACATGTATTCAACGTTGTGTAGCATATAAAGTTGTTTCACTGCCCCCCAAATTCTCTGTGATTTGACTAATCATTCCATCAACTTCCCTAACCCCAGAAAACCACTAATCCTTTTACTGTCTTCACTGTTTTGCTTTCCCAGAATGTCATATAGTCGTAATCACACAGTTTTTGAGAATTTTTAAATTTAATCTCTTTCAGTTAAGGTTTTGTTTGCCAGCCACAAGATTCTACATTAAGAATGTTCTCACTCATAAGTAGACTTTGAACATTTATCTAACACTACAAAAAAGGGGTTGGTAGTAGTGGAACACTGCCGGGGAGAGGGGTCATATAACATCATCAAGTGTACCCAATGCTAAACCAGGTGAACTGAGGACCCAATGGGATCGCCAAGCTCCACCTGCACATAGACCACTTATGTACCTAATCCTGACTTGTACCCCATATCTTTAAAAAAATAATAATAATATAAAAAGGTTAGAAAAAATGTTAAACTTATTTAAAAAACTGGAGTCGATCCCTTGCACCATCATAAAAGACTCTGAATTTATTGATTTCTAAGGTTCTCTTTGCCTTTCATCTTCATGATTGAAAAATGTTGGCTACACCTCAAATGTTGGCTACACCTCAAGGAATCTCCTTTAAGTTTCAGGCAAGAAAAACAGCAAGAAGGCAGGGTGAAGAGTTAGGTGTAAAAAGCTTCATGTCATATGGTTTTATACCCTTAAAACACTTTTCAGAATTCTGACTTCTGCATGAAGAGCTAAATAAAACCACCATTTTCACCCTAATAAGGAAATCTAATAATCTAAAAAATTGTAATTTCTATGACTTCTCTTGATGTTGATTATATTTTAATACACTTATTAAAAAGAAGACATTAAATGAATACAATAATCGTGTAACATTAGACTTGCAGAAAAATGTTATAAGTAAATGTTTTTGTGGTAGAGTAGACATGTATCTTGTTAAAAGTATATGGTTGTTTTAAAAATAATTTCCATATTATTTATTCCTTCATTCTTAAAAGATAGATTTAGAGTAAGTACATGGTGAGTTTATTATTTACATGTAGAAATATTAAAATATGTGACCCTCAAAATCATATATCAAATGTTGAATGAATTAAAAAGTTCTATATTGATTACTTGGTAAGAACATGAAATGCATTCTAAAATGAGAAAGGTAGTGTCAGTAACTAAACAAATACTCTGGGCTTGCATTTTTTTTCATACCACTTACTAATTACATAGACTTTAGTAAGTTGTGTACATGCTCTGAAGTTTTGTTTTCTCATTACAAATAAAAAGCCCAGTATATTGAGAAATTCATAAATACATTTATTTGTTATTCATTTATTTTAAATGTCATTTGGAGCCATGTACATGCCATTTAACACTAAAATATGAAGCAGATTCCAAAGAAATATCTAGAATACAGGCTTTGAACAAACATCAATTTTCAAGTAACAAAACTATCTGAATTTATTTTTAGAAAAAAGTAAATAGCAGATAATTTATTTCAATTTGACTTAGCATGCACACTAAATAATTCTATATACCTGTATTTCTTGAAATTTTATGAAATGAGGCTAGTGCAAATCCTAATTTATGTTATTAACTGAAGTCTCAAGTTGGCTATATGTAAATTCAGTAGCAAGTTGTAAAATTTTAGCCTATATTAAAAAAAGAAAATAAGAATGTGTTATATAGGCATTCAGTTCCTACAATAAACTAAAGAGCCCAAATGCAATTGCCTCATTGACATCATGATAAATTTAGTTTAGAGAGTTCAAATAAACATGTGTTGCCTCCACACACAAAAGCGTTCAACCCTTCATGCTGTAAATGCCTATCATATTTTAAGGGAGAATAATTTGTAAGCTATTCATAGTCTGTCTTTTAGTGTGCCTGAAGGTGACACTGAGAGAAAGGTTTGTTAATAAACTGGTGTGTGGAAAAATCATTTAACTTTGATAAATGAAAAATTTAATTATAGCAAAATAGTTTAATCTCAATTATTTCAGTCTACAACCTCTAATAGGATGAACTTAAGGATCTGTTTTGGATAAACATATCCACAACAAAGAGAATCTAAAATGTTCCCAAAAACATTTATCAATATTTTTTGAGCAGGAGAGAGGGGAAAAAAAAGTGGAAGAATGGTTACTGCTGAATGAAGAAAAAGCTGTTAAATAATGCATTCTTAGAGGAAGAAAATAAGTGACCCAAAAGAAGTATTTCTTCCAAGCATATTAGAGAGGCTACTATCACTGAGCTTGTAGGTAGGCAGAGGATAGGGGTTAGATGTAGGATTGAAAAATGGCCATTATTTTAAAATATGTCTAGGTAGGAGATAGTGGCATTCCCAAACTCATGCTCCATGTGAAAATATCTGCAGACAGGCACACAGGAATAAAAGTTTGATTCTCTAAAGGAATTGGAATGCCCCAAGTACATTTTTCAATGTGCTGCTATTTAAGTATTTTCTAAAGTAAAAACTCATACATAGTGAATCAAAAGTAAAGCTTACCAGTTCAAAAGTTCCATTGACCAACACAGAGCACCGAGGCATCTTTTATTGTTTTTGTGGCTATATAATTTAAAATAAACTGAAAACCAGTAGTAGCTGAGATGATATATGAGATGATAGACACTTCAGTAAGTTAATAAAAAATTGATCCAAAAGTAAAATAACATAATGCTAGGATAGAAAAATGCTCAAAAGTGCATACAGAAAATTATATGTATTTATGTATAAACACAGAACTCTACTGATGTTCTAAAAATAGTCAATAATGTCGTTCTAAAAATAGTCAATAATGTCATTTCAAATTCATGAAAAACCATAACTTGATATATAAAGTGACATATAAAAATAATCACAATTAAGAATAGTTACAATAATTAACTAGTAAGCTTGATATAAAGGCAGAGAACAAGAGTGACTAGCAAAGACACATAAAATCATAAAGGTAAAAATAGAATATCCTAAATAGTGAAAGGGGGGAAATAGGAAACACAAAAGAAAATATCTATAGTTTTAGGGCACATGTTGTCATACTGTTGTATCTCACCATGTATTTGAAATTAAAAAACAAAAGACTCAACCCTAGACAAACCATTGTGAAAGTTTAGAGCATTAAGGCTAAAGAAAAAAATTTAAAGTTCTTTAAAGGGAACAAAAATGTAAAAGAGGAAAGAGCAGCATAATATCAAGTGAATAATGAGCAATACAAGATAATACAACTTTTGGGGAGGATATAACCTAACCTTACTCCTTAAATAAGAGGCAAAATAGAGTATAGTAAAACAAAAGTAGGAATAGCATAATCTGTGATATATTTTTTAAAAGGAACAAAAAACAGACAGATAATATTGAGCAATAACAAAACCAAAAGCTGCCTCATGAAAAGGTCAGCAATATAGGCAAACCTATAGCTAGACTGATCCTGGAGTGAGGAGATTGGGGAGTGAGGGAGACAGAACACAACTGAATAGTGCAATAACACTGACCCTATTACCAATTACAGGATAATAAGACAACATGATGAATAACATTCTGTCATGACAGTCTAAAAAAACCAAAACAACAAATTGATAAAAAGGAAACAAAATCTTGATTGTCTGATGTCTATTTACAAATTGAATGTGTTAAAAGACTTTCCATAGGTAATTTCCAAGCAAAGATGAATTAATTAATGAATTGTGTCAAATATTCAAAAAATATAGCATCAAACTTATCCAGACATTTTCAGAAATGGAATTGGGATCACATTTACACAAATTATTTTATGAGAGCATCAAAACAAAGTAAAAAAAGGAAAATTATTAATGATTATCCCTATACAATTAAACAATTATAGTAATATAAATACTATTCTTAATGGAATATCAGCAAATTTAATTCAACAATATTAAAAATATATTATGACTAAATAGAGCTTTTTCTAGCAATACAAAGTTTATTGCATTAAAAATAATCAATATAATTCAATGTATTAAGTGAATAAAATAGTACCATATGATCATTTCAATATATGAAGTAAATACATTGGAAAGGGGGAAAAGCCATTTATGTTTTCAGTTTTTTTATGTTAATTTAAAAATTGTATTTACTTTTTAAACCTTAGATTCAGGGTTCATGTGCAGGTCTGTTACATGGGTATATTGCATGATGCTGAGATTTGGGCTTTTAGTAGAACCATCACCCAGATAGTGAATATGGTATTAAATAGATCTTTTATCAGTTCTCACACTCCTCCTTTCCACATTTTGGAGTCCCCAGTGACAATTATTTTCTTCTTTATGTCCATATGTACCCATTGTTTAGTTCTCACTTGTAAGTGAGAACATACAGTATCTAACATTGTGCTTCTGAGTTAGTGCACTTAGAACACTGGCCTCTATCTCCGTCAATGTCACTGTGAAGAGCATTTCATTCTTTTTTTTAACGACTGCATAGCATTCCATGTGTGTGATATATGTATATATAGCACATCTTCCTTAACCAATTCACTGTTGATGGACACGGTTGATTTTATGATTTTGCTGTTGTGAATTGTGCCGCAATTAATATACAAGTGCAGATGTCTTTTTAACAAAATGATTTTGTTTCCTTCGGGTAGATACCAGTAATGGAATTGCTGGGATTTGAATGGTTGTTCTATTTTTAGTTCTTTGAGAAATTTCTACATTGTTTCTATAGACAGTTAACTAACTTGCATTTCCAAGAAAAGTATATGAGAGTTCGTTTTTCTCCACATTCTCACAAACATCTGTAATTTTTTTGCCTTTGTAATGATAGGCATTCTTACTGGTATCTCATTGCAGTTTTGGTTTGCATTCCTAGGATGATTAGTGATATTCAGAATTTTATGTTTGTTGGCCACTTGTATGTAAGTGTCAGTTCCTGACATTTGCACTTTTTATTAGTTATTTTTTTTCTTGTTGAGTTGACTTCCCAATAGATTATGGATATTAGTCATTTGCCAGATTCATAATTTGAAAATATTTTCTCCCATTCTGTAGGTTGTCTTTACTCTTTTAATTATTCCTTTGCTGTACAGAAGCTATTTAATTAAGCTCTTTAATTAAGTTTGATATGTCTATTTTTGTTGGTTTGTGTGTGTGTGTGTGCGTGCGTGTGTGTGTGTGTGTGTGTATGTGTGTGTGTGTGTTTTAGGTCTTAGTTATACATTATTTGCCTATGTCAATGTCCAGGAGAGTTTTTCTATTTTTTTTATTTTTACGGTTTCAAGTGTTTTATTTAATTCTTTAATTCATCTTGTATTAATTTTTGTATATGGTGATATGTAGGGGTATTGTCTCATTGTTCTGTATGTGATTAACCTATTTTCTCAGCACTGTCTATTGAATAGGGTATACTTTCCCCATATTTTATTTTAATGAACTTTGTTGAAGATTATATGTGTGTGACTTTATTTCTGGGTTTGCTATTATGTTCCATTAATCTATGTGTCTATTTTTTACCACTAATATGTTGTCTGGTAACTGTAGCTTTGTAGTATAGCTTTAAGTTAAACTGTGTTTATTTTACTTAAGATTGTTTTGGTTACTCAGGGTCTTTTTTTTGTGTGTTTCATATGAATTTTAGAATTGTTTTTTCTAGTTCTGTGAAAAATGTCTTTGGTGACTTGATTGGAATTGCATTGAATCTGTAGATCTCTTTGAGCAGTATAGTCATTTTAATGGTATTGATTCCTCTTATTCAAGAGCATGGAATGTTTTTCCATTTGTTTGTGTCATGTACAATTTCTTTATAAGTGTCTTGTAGTTTTCCCTGTAGAGTTCTTTCATCTCTTTGATTAAATGTATTTTTTGTGCCTATTATAAATTGAATTGAGTTCTTCATTTGGGTTCCAGCATGAGCATAGTTGGTGAATAAAAATGCAACTGGGTTTTGTGCCTTTATTTTGTATCCTGAAACTTTACTGAAGTCATTTATTAGGCTTAGAGTTGTTTTGGAGGAGTCTTTGAGTCTTTTGAAATTATCTTGGATTTTCTAGGCATAAGATCATGCCATTATCAAACAGAGATAGTTTGACTTAATCTCTTCTTACTTGGATGCACTTTTTTTTTCTTTTATTTTCCTGACTGACTAGGACCTTCAGTACTATGTTGAATAGGAGTAATGAGACTGGGCATCCTTATTTTGACCCAGCTCTTAGGGGCATTGCTTTCAACTTTCCCCCATTCAGTATGACATAGGCCGTGAGCTTCTTGTTGTTATTATTATTGTTATCATTATTATTATTTTGATGTATGTTACTTCTATACTTAGTTTGTGAAGGCTTTATCATGCAGGGATTTTGTATTTTAGCACATGATTGCTCTGCATCTATTGAGATGATTGTTTTTCTTGATTTTACTTCTCTTTATGTGATTTGTGTATGTTGAATCATCCCTGCATCCCTAAAATAAAATCCACTTGATTATTATGAATTATCTATTTGAATTGTTCCTGGATTTGATTTATTAGTACCTTGTTGAGAATATTTGCATCTGCATTCATCAAGGATATTGACCAATAGCTTTACTTTTTTTGGTTGTGTCCTTGATGGATTTTAGTATCAGGGTGATATTGGTATCAGGCCTCCTTTCTCAATATTTTGGAATAATTCCAATAAGTCTGGTATAGCTCTTCTTTGGCTCTGAATCCATCTGGTCTTGAGCTTTTTGGTTGTTTAATTTATTATATTAATATAAAAATATTAATGACTATTCTCATTATGATAAGAATAATGCTCTTTTAGTGACTAAGACAATAGATTTTAGTAGCTCAAAGACCACTAAGGACCTCACAGGACTTTCCAAAATAAAATTGGGCTATCATTTCTATAAAATAAAACTATAGCAATTTCTGGCAATCCTTTTAACATAAACTATGGAGATTCCATTGATATTAATTAGGACTTAAGTAAATGTCTTGTTAAAAATAAAAATAAACAAAATTTTAGAAACTCGTTAACACCGCCGGCCCAAATTTGGTTTACTTGCTTGTGTACATTTAATACATTTCACCATGAAGTACATATTAAAAATTAGCATTAACTTCTAACTTCTTCATAAGTCAAATTACTTATTCTTACCATGAAAGCAAAACTTAACTTCTGAAAGTAATCTACAGAAATAACATTGTAATTTGTGCACTTCTAAAGTGGGGAGGAAGTAGTTAAGGGCTTAAACTTGCCATTGGGTACCGTGTCCACCATCTAGATTGATGGGCTCAATAGAAGCACAAGCCTCACCATTACACAATATTCCTACATACAGACCTGCCCATGTACCTCTGAATTAAAATAGAATTATAATTCAGAGCTAACAAATGAAACTTTGAGATAGACTATGAACATTATCCTACATTCTATGGGTCAGAATTCAAAGCTGTTCATTACTTATGCAATTGAACACAAACACATTTGTTAGTTTAAAATATTTTATACAGTAAGTTCCCTACATAAAATGAGTTCTATTATGAGAACACATTCATAAGTCCAATTTTTTTGTAAGTCCAACAAAGTTAGCCTTGGTACCCATCTAACACAATCAACTATGCAGTACCGACTACATTGCTGCTGCTTTTATACTTGCTTCTGTACATCGTGGACTTAAAATAAAGAAACTGTACTACTGTATACCTTACAGTACTGTACAGTAAAGTATACAAGAACAAAACCACTTGTAGAGGATGCACACATGTTATAATGTATGCCATTCACATGAACTAACTTGACTGACATGAGCTCACATGATTGGTCACATAAACGCATGCTTGCATCTTTGAAAGTTTACAACTTCAAGCTTTGTATGTAGGGGACTCGCTGTATTACATGACTGTATACATACATAGGTATATACACATAAAACCAATTCTGACAATGTTTCTAATAAAATATTTTCTAGTTTCAACTGCTCAAAGGAAAATGAAAACAACTTGAAAATGAAAACTTACTTTTCATTGTTTTAAATAAAGTTTTCAACTAATTGCAACTAATTGCATGGATTCAGTTCTAAAAGGTTTAGAATCAAGAATATTTTTGGTTGTTCCCCAATATAACAGGACACATAAGCTTTCTTTCATTACTCAAGAAGTATGTATGATCATCTCCAGTGTTTTGTCTTAAAAAACTCCCTCAAAATGCGACGTAGCCTGTTGGTTAAATTCTTTTTACTGTCTGACTCCTAACTAATGTAACCATATAATTTGGCACCTTGTAGTACCGCACCCGTGATAACCACCACCAACCACTTTATTCTGAAGGGTAAGAGGACATTAAAGGCACATATCACCCACAGTATTGGGCAGGCAATAAATTCCAACCAAATGATTCCTGAAACAGCCTCTGAAACAGTTTTATTCTTTTGAGAGAAAACTTTCTTGGACTCAAACACCTAAGGGATCTTTCCATCTTCATCAATGCGATTCCAGCAATGTAGACTCACCATTAATCTACCTGTGACATTTTTCACTGCCTAAAAGTCACATGACACAATTGTCACCATACAGGCAATAAAATTGCTACTGAGGAATTCACAGAGAAGATAAACTACAATTTCACTGACTTGAAAGAATAAATGAAGAAATGGATGTCTAATTTGGAATTTTTTTGATCTATCAGTTATATCCTCTTCTGTATCACTGAAATATGTTCAGTGTCATCATTTCCATCCTACTGCAACATGGTACCCCATACCAGTCCTACTACTATCATGTTTTATAAAAAAAAGATCAGCAAATAGGAATAATACAAATATTCCTCAAATTTATAAACGGCATCTACAGTCAATGCGGCATTTAATAATGCAAGATCGGATGGCTTAAAAAGAACTACCTAAGCACTCCAGCGTTGATAAAACAATTATTTTAAGCTGAAAACATTTGAGATTCAGCACATGAAGAAAGCACCTTCTCAGCACTTCCCTTATCTGACTAAAAGCAGGAACTTCTGGAAAATGAGACTACCATACTAATCACCCTATTTTTTTCACGTGTTAATCTATTTTTTTTCCACTTAATTCAGGGGCAGAATCTAAGATGGTTGAGAAGAGTCCTTTTGCCTCCCCTCACACCCGACAGTTTCCGCCTAAGGTTCTAACTAGAAAAACTGTTTTTTATGTTTTGTTTTGTTTTGTTTTGCTTTGTGCCGTTTCTTTGTACTGATGTACTAGAGGTTCCAGTCATTGCAACAGGCAACAACTGCAACAAAATAGTAAAAGTCATGAATATGGGAAAGGCAGTCCTGGAACTGTTTATATTTGCATATGATATAATTTTTTACTTAAAATATATGAAGATTTTATGACAGCACAAACTAATCAGTAAATTTAACAAGAAAGAAGAATACAAAATTTGTTTTTACAAAACTAATCACATTTTATGTACAATTAGGAAAACTTTGAAATATACAGTAATTGAAAATATTTTCAAATACAGTGATGGTAAAAAAAAAACCTTTATCTATGAATATATCCAACAGGAGATATCTAATAGCTCTAGAGTATAAACTACAGAACATGACTGATAGTCTAAATCGAGGGAGTAATATGCCATGTTAAAGAAATAGAAGATTCAATAATTTTAAGATGCCAATCTCTTCAAATTAATCTACAGATAAAACAGAATTCCAACAAAAATTATAAGAGACTCATTTGTAAAAATCTCCAAGGATATCCTAAATTTAAAAGAAAATGTAAAGTACATAACAAAATTAGACACAATGGATAGTTCAGAAATAGGCCCTCACATATATAGTCAACTGATATTCAACAATGCTATACAATCAATTAAATAGAGAAAGTGTAACAAATGGTTAGTTAAAAGAATACCCATATAGTATAAAAGAACGTCAAATCTTATATCACACTATGCTCAAAAATTAATTTAAAATGGATCAAGAACATAATTATCAGACCTATAAATATAAAACTTCTAGAAGAAAAGATAAATGTGAGATACAATATGTGTCAGCTTCAGTTAAACAAATATTTTTTAGACCATGAAAACACAACCCATAGAATAAAATAATAAAGCACATTACTTCATGTTAAAAACTTTTGGTCTTCAAATAATACCACAAAGCACAAAAAAGATGCCTTCTCACACACAAAATAAATAAAAAAGAAAGACAAGTCAAAATACAGACACAGAAAAATATTTACCACACACGTCATAGACAAAGGAATTCTACCCACTATGTGTACATGCACCTTAAACATTATAGTAAAACTACAGCCCAATTATAATATAGTCAAGAAGTTTCTTTTATTATAAAAAGATTAAAGGATGGTCAGTAAGTATTGAAAAAAGTGTTCAACATCATCAGCCATCAGGAAGATGCAAATTAAAATCACAAAGCGATACTACTAAATACTCATAAGATTGACTAAAATTTAAAAATGACATTGCCAAATTATTTGAGGAAATGGAAGGGAACTGGAACTCTCATGCATTTTCCATATAACTCAGATATTCTAATTGTAGGCATTCTTTTCTTAAAATATAAAAATACACTTACTGTGCAAAGCAGCCGTTTGACTCCTAGGAATTTAACTCATGGCCGCATTAAGACTTTCATTCCAATGTTCATAGACATTTAATTTTTGTAATAGCTGATGAAGGCATAAAAATATCTATCAGTATATAAATTATAAACAAAGTGTCATAGTCCTGTACAATAAAATGCTACTCAGTAATAAAAAAAGACTAAATTACATGCAAAAATATTATGCTTAATGAAAAAAATCAGACTTCTCCCCTTAAAAATACATAGAAAATAATCTCATACCAAAAAATACATACTAGAGTATTCCATTTTAAAAGAGTCAGTTAATCTATAATGACATAGTTTAGATAAATGGTTGTCTAGAGACAAGTAAAGGAGAATAGTTTTAAAAGGGAAATGAGAAAATGTTTGGAAAGGATGAAAATGTTTATTATCTTAATTTTGGGGAGTGTTTTTAATGTGTCAAACGATCAAATTTTACCTTTTCAATATGCAAAGTTTTTTTATTCAATTATATTTTAATGAAGATATATAAAAAAGTAGTGTATGCTCTAAAATTACTTTTGTTAAAAAATAAATTCTAATTTCTTTAACCATCTGAGAAGAAGCTAATCTAAATTTAATACTATGAATTTGCAAAGATTTGTGTATAATTTTGCTATTATAATTTGTTTTATATACTGTTATACTTTTAGAATGGTTGTATTTAGTTTGTACTTCTGGAGTATTAAAGTTTAATTAATTTATTAACAAAGTCTCTATAATCAGTATTATGATAGATGGTAGAAATTATTCACCTAGCAAATCAAGGACCTCATATAATACAAAAACAAAGGTATCTTTGAATTACCTAGAAGCTCTTAATTTTATGCTTAGAGAAAAAAGCATAGTGCTAGTCTATTATAGACATTCACAAAAATGACAGGTGTACATTTACTTTTATAGTACATAATGCTATTTACTCATAAACCATTAAAATATGTGATAAATTTATTAATATTGTCTCATATTTTTATATATTTGTATTGCATTTGGTTATTTTTTGTGCTGATTAATTTAATCCCCAAGACAAGCATTTGTTTGCACTTTGGGGATAATTCTTGTACATCCAATTTGGAACAAAATGCTACAAATTTCAGCTCTCATGGCACTTACTTTTTACAGAAAATCTGATAAGATAGCCCTCATTACTACCATTTTACCTATCAGGAAACTGTATTTCACAATTGGTTTGGACACTTTTGTGAGCCAGTTATCAGCAGAGGTATATTTCCTTTTGAGCTTCCAATCAAATTTTCCGTAACCTTATGCCATGTTCAATAAGAGGGGGGCAGACTTAAAGTTTTCAGATTCACATCTGACTATAAGTATCTGCTTCTCATGCATTAGTCAGTGAATGGCTCAAACCACCAGCCTTTGATTTCTGTATGGATTGCAGATCATAATGAGCTCAAATAAGGGTTGTCAGCCCTTTTAAAAAATTTTAACAAAAGAACAAATTAAACCAAAAAACTTTGACAAACAGTTACAAACAAAAACAACCACCACAACAAAACAGCAAAAGAAATCCAAACACCATGGATTGAGTAATCAAAAATTACAGTTAAGTACAATCAAGCTATTTCTGAGAATGTGCACAATCTCATCTTCACTGCTTTCATTCTTCTGTCCTCTTCAGGCTTCACATTTATATACATGGCATGTCCAGTGAATTAAAGGTTAGATATTTACTTTCTGCATTTTGCTGAGCCATTTCCCAGGACCCTTACCTGCATCAGGAACAGTTATTTTAATAAGCAGCTTCCTATTCAAATCATAAGTTGACAAGCAAACAGATGCTTACATAGAATCAAATATCAAGTAAGTGGTTAAGCCAGTACCACCTACGTTTAAAGAGCATAGATTTTTTTCACTGTATCTGCCACCACTAATAAGTCAAAAATAGCTATAAATCATAGAGTAGAGCATAGGAGAATTACCTTTATAGATCATAGCTATGTGGCAGGAGCAATGTAACAAACATTCTTTTACTCATGAAAATAGCTAAAATGTATTTATTGATCACTAAGGGCCAGCATTATATTGAATACATCATTTTTTCCTGATCTCCTTAAAATAGCCTTAAGAAAATTTACATATTGTAATTTCATTAGGTACCAGTGGCATAAAAATGGTCCACAGTGACTGATATAGTAAGTTGTGGTGGCATTCTTTCAACCAAGCCTGTCTGATTACGGAGCTTAGTGTGTTAACTACTATCCTACACCAGTTGACAAATGATGCAAAAATTACAAAAGTATTGCAGATTTTGCAGAGGCAGATAATGGGGTGCTGAGAAATCAAAAACTTATGCAGAGTGAAAAAGCTAGTGATGATAGAATTTGTCAAACTAACCCTTTTCTGTGGCTCCAAACACTTGCTCATTTCGATATACCATGCCACTGCTCTAATCAGTGCCATTTCTGCTTTTTAAGCCAAGATTCATTATATCTACAAGTTCTAATTAAATGTGGTCAGTCTATTTTTTTTTTCTGGATGGGGCCATTGTAGTGTGAAGCCAAAAATTCCATTGATCTGTAAATGATATTAACTTAGGCTTCCAATTTGTCTTTTCTTAACTTTAAAATATAAACTATCAAATGTTAAGTTTGAAAATAATGACCTTTCAGTGTCACACAATGGCATTATTTGAGGGATATAACTTTATAAGAGACATCCTTTTTTTAAAGAAACTTTTTACACTTTAGCTTAATATCCTATTGCCTCCTGTTCTGTTTTTTGTTACTTTATAACTCATGTGGCTTTTCAACAAACTTATTTTCTGAAGACAACATGTGTAATGTGCTAGAGTTTAATACCATTAGTAATAGATTTATATTTTCAATTTGATTCTTAGATTTCATTATCATAGCATAAAGTTTGTCACCTTAAATGAAGCACTGCTGCTCATTTCACTGATATTGTATTGATTTAAGATAGATGCCAAACCCAGTGTTCTTATCAATGAGTTAGCTTATCTATCTATCTATCTATGTATCTATCTATCATCTATACATCTATCTATCTATATCACTTATCTGTCTATTTATCTACCTATCACCATGTACATTTCACAATTTATTTTATAAACATTAGTTTGTAGAATGCCTTACCTTATAAAATGGATGATTATTAAAATAACCTCTTATAATTATTTATAAAATAACTATAAAACTTCAACATTTCTAAAGTTACAAGAGATTTCCCAGACAAAATATATTAACACTATATCATCTAAATTGGAAAGTATATTTTTAAAAATGAGTCATTTGTATAATATTATTTTAAATTAAACCATTGTTTACAGTACATATTATCTATCAGTGAGCATTTGATGATCAATGCTCAAATATATGATCAGATTAGTGCATTTTTTGAAAGCCATATAGCTAATAACATTCTTTATTTAATGCAAAAACCCTTACCCTAAGAGAAGAACAATGATTTTGTTTGTCTCCAAAAGAAAGACAGTATTAAAATATTTTTAAGGGCAACCCTCTCAGGTCCCCTCCCACTGTGGGAGCTATTTTGTCTTCTCAATAAATCCTACTTTCAAAAAGAAAAAAAATAATAAATAAATAAATAAAATACTCTAAAAATTATAAAAATTCCATATGTTCTTATAAATTATTTAACTGAATAATGGCAACAGTTTAAAATACAAAACATCACAATTATAAAGCCTTATATCTAAGGCATTGCAGTTTTTACACAATTTTACTTTTTAAAATTATTTTTAGGATACATATAATAACTGTACATATTTATAGGATTGAGTGCAGTGTTTCAATACATGTATCACTGTGTAATGATCAGATAAGAGTAATTGCTATGTCTGTCAGTTCAAACACTTAATATTTCTATATAGTGGGAATGAAATGCATCTTAAAATAGTAGTCTACAATTAGTGTAACATCTCTTCATTTTCCCCAAAAGCTATTATTATATTTTTCCAAACTAATGAGTAATAAAATAAAAATAAGATGCTATTTACCTATTTTATTAATTTGAGAAGCAAATATATAAGATAGACAATTTGGGAAGTTACATATGAAATTCTTATTATTATGTATTTGTTTTAAAATGAGCAAAGGCAAACTAAATATAAACATATTCTCCAGTTATTTTAAATGTAAAAAAGATGATGTGTTTATCTTCCTGAAGCTTACATTTTCTATACTGAAAAATAGGTTAGAGTCACCACCGCATTGCCTCAAATATAAGAACTTTAAGATAAACAAACTAGTATTTTTTAAAAAGTATAAATAAACGTAAAAAAGAAAACCAAAATATGACAAAATATATATATTATTCAACCTTAAGGAACTCAAAAAAATGGATTAAAAGACAGAAAGATCTGCAAATACTAATCTGGAGAATTAGAGTCTGACAGGTCTGAGATAATGAGAAAGCCCATATAAAACTCAAGTTCTCTCTAAACAAGAGAATTATTAGGAGATTGATATTTTTGTGCTATAAAAATTCACTTCCTTTTTTATCTAATTCTTTTTTTAAATTTTTTAATTTTAAAATTATGGGGTACAATTCAGGGTTAGCTATACAAATATTCATTGTGCAGGTACCCTTGTTGATGAGGTGTAACCCCCTTCCCTAGACAGTTTCCTATTACTGCCAATCTCACCTCCCCATCCCCCACTCACCTGCAGTTTCCCAATACTGTCAATCCTTTTCTTACAGTATTACAATAGTTGTTGAAGGTCCACTTATGAGTGAGAACATGTGATACTTAGATCTTTGTTCTGTGAGAGATCACTCAGTATTATAGACTCTAAGTCCATCCAGGTTGCTGTGAAGTTCATGATTTTGTTCTTCTTTATGGCTACATAATATTCCACTGTGTATATGCACCACATTATTTTTCATCCAGTTCTCTTTTGATGGGCAGCATGATTGGTTCCATGTTCTTGCTATTGTGAACAATGCTGTGATAAACATACGTGTGCAAGTATCTTTTTTATAGAGTGATTTGAATTCTTCCGGGTATATTCCCAATAGTGGGATTACAGGATCAAATGGAAGGTTGATTTTTAGAACTTTTAGGAATCACCACACTGATTTCCACAGAGGCAGTACTAGTTTACACTCCCACCAACAGTGTAGAAGTGTTCCCTTTCCGCCACATCCTCTCCTGCATCTGTTATTTTTTGAGTTATTGATGATGGCCATTCTGATTGTAGTTAGGCGGTATCTCATTGTAGTTTTAATTTGCATTTCTTTGATGACTAGCTGTACATTTTTTCATGTATCTGTTGGCTGCTCATATGTCTTCTTTTGAGAACTGTCAATTCATATCTTTTGTTTACTTTGTTTTTATTTTTTCTTTTCAGCACATTTGAGTTCCTTGTAGATCCTAGATGTTAGTCCTTTGCCAGACATAGAGTTGGCAAATATTTTTTACCAGTCTGTGGGCTGTCTCCTTGCTCTCTTGATGGTTTCTTTGGCTTTGCAGAAGCTTCTCAGTTTGATAAGGTCCCACTTGTCTATCTTATCTCTTATGGCATGGGCACTTCAGGTTTTGATCAGGAATTGGTTGACAGTTCCAATTTCCATAGGAGTGTCTCTTGCATTTTCTAAGGTTCTTATAGTTTGAGGTTTTACGTTTAGGTCTCTGATCCATTTAGAGTTGAATTTTGTGTATGGGGATAGGTAGGGGTCCTGTTTCAATCTTAAGCATGTGGTCAGTTTTCCCAGCATCATTTACTGAATAGGTTCTCGTCTCCCCAGTGGTTGCTGGTGAGGTTTTATCAAAGATGAGAAATTGAGGTTTTGCTTCTGGAATCTCAGTTCTATTCTATTGGTCTATATGCCTGTTCTTGTACCAATACCAGGCTATTTTGATTATTGTAGCTTTATAAAGTCTGAGAGTGTGATATTCCTGTTTTGTTTTTTGTTTGTTTGTCTTTTGTTTTGTTTTTGCTGAAGATTTTTTTGGCTATTCTTGGTCATTTATCTTTCCATATGAATTCGTGTATTGTTGTTTCTAGGTCTGAGAAGAATGTTTCTGGTAATTTGATGGGTATTGTATTAAGAATGTAGATTGCCTTAGTTAGAATGGACATCTTAACAATGATGTTTCTTCCAATCCATGACTATGGAATTTTTTCCACTTGTTTGTGTCATCTTTGATTTCTTTGAGCAGTTTTTGTAGTTTTCATTATAAAGATATTTGACATCGCTGAATAGAAAGATGCCAAGGTATATCTTTTTTTGTGGCTATTATGCATGGAATTGTGCTTTTTATTTGGGTTTTTGTTTGTTTATTATCAGTGTATAGAAATACGATTGTCTTCTGCACATTTATTTTATACCCTGAGTCTTTGCCAAAGTCCTTTATTAGTGCAAGGAGGTTTTTAACAGATTCTCTTGCGTTTTTGAGGTATAGAATTATGTCATCTTCAAAGAGGGATAACTTGATTTCCTCTTTTCGTTTTTGGATATCCCTGATTGCCTTCTCTTCTCTGATTGCTCTAGCTAGAACTTCCAAACTAGCCGGGCTCGGTGGCTCAGCCTGTAATCCCGCGCCTTCGGGAGGCTGAGATGAGTGGATTGCCTGAGCCCGCGGGTTTGAGACCCGCCTGGGCAAGCAAGACCTCATCTCTACAATAAATCAAAAGAAAAAATTAGCCGGGCATGGTAGCGCGCGCCTGTAGTTCCAGCTACTTGGAAGGCTGAGGCGGAAGGATTGCCAGAGCCCAGCAGGTCAGGGCTGCGGTGGCCAGGAGCGGCCACTGCACTCCAGTCTGGGTGACGGAGTGAGACTCCAACTCAAAAAAAAAAAAAAAATTATGATTGACTTCATATCAGCCTAGAGAATAGGCTAGAAAGAGCAAGGTACGAGGCTAATCAAAGAGAGAAAAATGTTTGTGTCCATGGTGGTAGCACTAAAAATAGAAGAGAAGATTACTAAAAATAACGAAGATGAAAAATTGAGGGAAATAAGGAAGAAATCAAGGCAGGAAGATCAAGAGGACCACTACATTTCTATTTGGTCTTCTAGAATGATGGAAATGCCATCCACCAAAATGAGTCTTTCACAAAGCCGTTGATGTTATATCTATATCTTGAGGACCTAAAGGCTATCCAAGTAAAAATAAGGAGGATGGCACAAGAGTTGAAGAGAACAGTCCCTAGACACGTTCAAGGTAAACAAATAACCTTTCCCTGGTCATTTTGATAGATGGCCAGATTTGGAAGCCATTACAAACCTTGTAACTCAACTACTTTGGACAACACACTTAAAAACTCTAAGACTCAGAATATTCTACTGAGAATGGAAGAGTTGACAGGAGGCTCTTGCAGGCCCCACCCAGCGATCACCCTATAAGCCCCTGCCTGTTACTAAGTCCTTTCACAACTGGAAAGTCAGAACTGGCAGCCTATTAAGGTAGCTCTAAGAATGAGTTCCATCAGACTCAACTGAGAGCTATGAAACTGGATGTGGGGCAAAAAAGCAAGGGAGAAACAGCAGCACTTGGACAAACTGCGGAGATAGAAGAACTTTTGAAGATGAACGCAATCCCCTGCGAAGAAGAGCTCATACAATTAGTCATGTTAAATTGCCAAGGTACATTATCAGCATGAGCCACAGCTGCCCCATCTCAGTGCCAGGGAATGTTATTTTTACTCTTACAGTTACAGCAAGACTCTAATTACTGAAACTGCCGATGTCACCTTAATTACAGTTTTATTTAATGATCACATTGGGCACTGCTTTATTATGTGGAATTTTTTTTAAGTAAAATATGGCAGATGAGTGGAGGAGGAGAACTTAGGGCCCAGTGTATTTTCCTTGGGGGCGTAAACTTAAAGGGAGTGGCCAAAGAGCTCCAATTCACAGAGAATGTTGTTGAAATTTAAATTTGGCATTTGTTGTTTAAGAGATAAGAAAATAGCACATTTTAAAAATGCAAGTTCATACTTTTCCAGTTAGTCATTATTGGAAATATTCATCAGTCATACCCGTATTTCTAAGTACATAAAAATCTATTGGAAGCACAACCAAATTGTGTGGGAAAGTTTTTACATGGGCTATTTGCACATTTCTTGAATGCCCACTGTATGACTAAACCAGGCAAACTCCGGGAGCTTGTAATTTTATAGCAGGAATAAGTAACAAAGGCATACATTAACTTCACATAAACAGCTGGGCACATACTAAACAATCAGTGAAATGGTGTGAGTGGCTGGCGTGATTCTAGCCAGATGTGGTTAATCAAAACAAGATTTCTTATTGTAACGCAAGTCAAAAAGATTCAATATGGAATTCACCTTAGAAAGGATCACTTTCATCTCCTTCATTCTATTGGCAATAAGAGTGAGGCACAAAGAGGTCAGGGCTTTTCCAAATTGCATAGTAAATTAGTGACAGTGCTGACATTATAATCCAGAGACTCTGAAAGTCAGTGTTGTGCAGGATCAGATCTTGAGGAGGCTTCAAAAGAAGAAAACAGAGATTGTGTGTACATGTTTGTGTGTGATAGAGGTGGTAAATACAGGGATATTCATGTGCAAATACAATCTGCAACATGCCCAAAGACAGAGGCAAGCAAGCATACATGTCATGATTTGTTATGGAAATAGACAACAGCACAGAGGATGGGAGAAAAATTATAGAAAATTAGGAAAATGAGAGAAGTGTGCTGTGAACGGTTTATGGAGAACAATATTCCTGAATTTCAAGAGACAATTGGAAGCCAAACAAAAAAGGGCTTTAGATGATCAAAATATATCTTGTTGATAAAGCTTGCTTTTGCAAGTAGAGCAGATTAGAGAAGGGAAGCCAGAGAAACAAGAAAGCAAAAAAAATAGGGCTGTCACTGTGGACTAGAGGCAGGATTGGGAAACAAAAATCACATAAGAATTTTTATGAAAAAATAAATGAGTAGCTCTGGAAATTTTACTCAATATTCAAGAATGAAGAACTATGCTTTAAAAAAATCTAAGTTTATAATCAAATAAAATATTGGTGGAAAAATTTGGATATTTAGAATAAGAAAATAAACTATATTTTTAATATGCTTTATTTTAGATGGCAGTAAATCTCCCAGTTGGTGATACAACGTAAAGACGAGAGCAAAAATTTACTTACAACATTGATGGCCAGAGCCAAAAACAGAATCATGAAAGATTGTCATAATTTGAATATAAAAATTATCTCTAAATGTCTGAATTCCTATACCCAGTAAAAATATATAGAATATCAAAACTTAACCTGGTCAAATAAATTTAAAAAGTACTTTGGTCAAAATATAATTTATTTTACAGTGGTATCTTTTAAAAGTTGAAAAATAATAACAGTCTTTCCTATACTAATCTGATACTAAGGAATCATCCTCAAGATTATCAGAAATTGCCTGTAGCTCCATGAGGCTAATGTTACTCTTTATGGGACATAAAGCTGGTTTAGCATCAGGCTTATTGCAGAAGGCAGCTTGAAGAGACATATTTGCCCTGCTTAAGCCTTTAAAAAGTTATAAAAATAGCAAGTGCATCTCATCTGACTCTGCTGAAATAACATCCCTGAAAAGAAAAAGCATTTCAACAAGCCTGAGAAACAAATTCCTCCCCAGAGATCAAGTCACTCTTTGTAGAGAAGACTTTTTGTCAAGGCTCTTGGGGAGTTTTATGTAGAACCAGATGGGGCAAATTTTTCCTTTTATTGCCTTCACCTCTAATTGATGGGTATCCAGAGAGAGCCTGACTCATAAAGTGCATGAAACCGTCTTCATCCACGCTTCTTTAAGTTATTTTCAAGAGGTTTATTTTCAGGAAGTCTACTCCATTGACAAGAGTAGAATCAATGCAATTAAAATGAACAAATCGCTTTGCAAATCACCACCTTTAATTTCTACAATGAGCCTCCTCTTAAAATCCATGAAGACTTTTATGGCCTTCTACTTTTCTCTATGGAATTCAAATCGCTAAACATTCATGAAAGTTTAGATAAGTTGGAGATAAATTCAACCTCTAGGATCAATGCATGAAACTACTCTGAAAATCCAATCTTTGTCCCCAAATCCTACCTCCGGGGGTAAACAATGCCTACTTCAATCTATTACTGGACAGAGCTGCCTGATTTGCACTTCGCTTCATCCCTGTTGTTCAAGCCAATGCTTCAAAGAGATATAAATAAATATCAAGGAAATCTCCAACTTAACACAGAAATATGTATAGATGGCAAATGCTGTCTGCGCCCAGCTCATGGCCCCATGATACTAACCACTGCAGTACATGGCAAAGACATCCTATTGACTCTGCCCTCAGCCCCTACATGCGGAACCAAATGAAAATGCTGAAGAAGAAGGAGAAGAAAGAGTTGGAATATAAATATCACATCTTCATTGTCCCTAAGGTCTGTCACCAAATCTCAGTGTTTCCTGATAGAACTCAGCTTCTATAGCCCAGTAACAAGTCACTACATAAACACAATCTTTATTGGCTTCCTACCTTTCCCTGCCTAATTCCCCACACCTGTATCAGTGCTTTCTGAAATTACTGCCCTGGTAAACTACTATTTAAGGTCTGCTCTGTGATAAACTAAAATAGTTTATTACAAAGTAAGTCTATGGAAGCGTAGGTAGGGAACAAACAGATCAGAAAATATAAAGCCCTTGCCCCATTCCTAATCACTCCTCTAAAAATGAACTCCTGTACAGGTAAAAAATAACCCAGCATGTTAGAGAGGATGAGTACATGTACTCTCCTATGAGCTTTCTCCCTCGTCTTCAAAGAAGGTTCTGGTGGACATAGCTGGGATGCTATGCTACTCATTTGCTCTACCCATTCCTTCCTTTTGCCCATCTCTCTCAAAAGCAGGTCATGAGTGTCTTCTCATCCACATCAAAGGTAAGTGTTTTGCATAATAGCAGGAAATGGGGTTTTTTTATGACACAGTCTAAACTTCAAGGTTGATCCTCAGGTTACTCATATCTTCCTGTAACCTGCCTTATTCCATTTTCATTGAAACTCATCTGTCAATAAGAGAATTGGAAACTTGATAACTTTTTGCCACTTTATATTTGCATAAATCAAGCGAAATTTTGCAAAGTCTGAGCTGATGCCTTTTCCAAGTATTGAAGCAAACATTTTCAAAATCTATAAACTTCATCAGAAGTTAACATAAAACTGGAAATCTCTCCAAGCCAAAGTCTTTCTTAGACAGGTAAGTTTTTTGAGTGCTGTTTGCCATTACTATCTGGAGAGTTACCGTTTATCAAGTAAACTAGACTGCCTTGTAGTTGCTCATTGACAGAATGGACAGTGGGGTCATTTCAATCCTGATGCCTAATGAGATGCTTGTCCCTCAACAACAGACTTGGTTGCTCCCAGCTATGACTTCTTCCAACTCTTTCCCCTATGGCTGAACTTGACAATCAAAGTTAAATTTATCTGCTTAGTGTGATACCTGCTTTGCTCAATTCATTTATCAACATTTGGCTGATTCCTTTCCAAGCAGCAGATATTTGGGCATAAATATTTTCTATTTCATATGTAATATGTAGCTCTGGGTAACTTTCATCAGGGATGGCATTAAGCTATGCAAAATGATGGACTGTTTTCCTTCACATTACCTTCCTCCAGGTAAACTATTCTGTAGATTAGTAACTGGTTTTCCTTGATTTATTTTTGAAGGTTACTCCATATTCTTTTACACAGTACTTTTCTATGAATTATGCATGCTGCTAAAGTCCAATACACAGCAAAGGTGGTAGACTATAATTTCTTCTCTTGTAATTTACATTATGCCACCATAAATGACTTAAGCTTCTAAATTTTTCATTCAGAAGATGCAGCTTGATACTCAAATGGGAGGTTTTTGAATCACCTGATAATACTACAGTTGAGTACCATTAAGTTTATATTGACTCTGATAGTTCCACGTTTTAATTATAAACCTTGTATATACACTGAAACATAAACATATAAAACCTACATTGACCCCAAAATACAAAACATATGAAATATGGGCATTCCTATTTCTTTTCTACCTGAGGCAATAAGGTGGGTTGAGAATCAAAAATAGAAGAGATGTGAAAGGAAAAAAGAGATTAAAATAAACTAAGTGCTAGAAATGTTAATCATTATAAGCTATCCTGGTTTATTTCTCAAGCCTATCTAAATATCATTGTTTAACTTTTCACCCTTTAATGCTTCAACAAATTATGTTTCAGCCTGTACCTGTTATTCTCCATGTTGCTTTTCTGTTCACATAACTTTCTGTTTTAGCTTTTAAAATCATAGCCTAAAAGAACAGGAGGAACTTTGGGACCCCAAAACCTGTAGTGTTCAAGATGTAAGCATCCTGACTAGCAACATTAGCATCATCCAGTTCTCATCCCAGACCTACTGAATCACATAGTCTGGGGGTAGGACCCAACAGTCTGATAGAATCTTATCCTCCTGGGCATTCTGTTAGTGTAATTAGGTTTGCCTCCAAACCAACAGAGTCTCTAAAAGAGATTCTTCCTGTGCACTGCCTCACACCCTCTCACGTTCTTCTTGACATCAGAATCTGTTTTCTGGACAACCACTTCCTCCAGGTGTCATTGGGCAACACTCAGTCTCAGTTGCCTTATTCAATTTTTCCTTTTCCTTCTGGGCTCCAGCCTTCTAGGATACCTTAAACATCAGCTTCTCTCTCATATAACCACAACCTAATATGTGGGTATAAGGCTAGTTAATACCCCACTGGACAGCCTTTGACAAGTAAGAACAGGAGCCTATAGATAAACATTTCTGCGACCACCCCTTGGATGGAAATTCTGAGGCATATTTTAAATGGCTCCCCACAAAGTAATGGCCAAGTCAAAAACACTTTAGTGGCCCATTCTTCCCTGTTCCACACTCCTTTGTCTGTTACCCTTCTCTCCTGAGATCACCTCCCAAAATAACTTGTCTGCATATAAGCAGGGTGGAAGAAATTTAGAATAAGAGGGGGAAAATCCTGTGTGTTTTACAGATCAAACAGCTGAATATTACTGGTATTGCTGTTTAGGTGAGCCTAAGGGGAAGAACTAGATAAGTCCTCTGGAGAGAGGAAAAGGGATTTAGTGGCTTCCATTTAAAGTCTCAGCCTGTAATCCCATGCCTTTGGGAGGCTGAGGTGAGTGGATTGCCTGAGCCCACGGGTTCGAGACCCGCCTGGGCAACTTGGTGAGACCTCATCTCTACAATAAATCAAAAACTCAGCCAGGCATGGTAGCACGTGCCTGTAATTCTGGCTACTCGGGAGGCTGAGGCGGAAGGATCGCCGGAGCCCAGTGGGTCGAGGCTGCAGTGGCTGGAAGCGGCCACTGCACTCCAGTCTGGGCGACAGAGCGAGACTCCAACTCAAAAAAAATAAATAAAAATAAAAATAATAAAGTTGCAGAAGATTGAGTCGGTTGTATTTTTGCTGGTCTTTCACTTCTTTTGAAGAGTGAGGATTAACGTGAGTGTTGCAGTCTTCAACAAAGCAGAGAGGTGACATAGTTCCAAGCACACTGAGTCTTTAGTAATTGCTAAAACGTCTTTGCTTCTATCTATAAAAAGAAGTGAATCTTTCCACAATTCAATTTGCAGTATGGGGTTTTGGAACTATATGGTATAATCTGTAACTCATTAGCTCCCAAGAAGCATTCACTTCCATGCAAGTGTATGTGTGTTTGTGTGTGGGTTTGTGTGTTGGGAGACAGTCTAGCCTTTGGATATTTGGAAATATCCCCAAAGGAAGCTTGAGTTGGCCAGTCTAGTCCAAAAGGAAGTGAATTCCAGTGAAAATTAAACTTAACTAGGAAGAGGAAAAAAACTGGTGAAAATCTTGCTATTAACTTAATGTATCATGAAAATGACTTCACCTAAGTGCGTTTTGTGCCTTATTTCCTAACATCTGTGGTATGATTATAATAATAAGCTTCTTAGAGAAGAAAATCTTTTTCTCTTCTGAAAATTACGTTGCCCTCAATCATGAATATTGCTTCAAAATTCATATTTACATTCTGTTTTATAAAGTTATTTTTCTAAATACTTTTTCAACCCACGCATCATGCAAATGTTTTGAAATCATTACAATGAAAAGCATGATGTTCAAATCTGTAAGATAGTTTCACTAAGGTAGCAGTCCATTATGTATGTTGCTTTATTACTTTTTCTTTTTCATACTTAAATTCACATATTTTAAAAATATACACAGTATCTCTGAAATAATCATACTTAAATGGCTTTTTTTTACAATATATTTGAGTGAAATAGTTGCATATGGTGCATTTTTTGTGATTCACTTATATAAAGAAAAGGATAAGGTTTATCTTGGTGGGCAAATAATAATTTTATTTAAATAAATTCCACATATTTATACATTTTCTGTAAGTCCACATTTTATTTATTTTTTCAATGTTTTACATGAAAAATATTTTACTTTTTACAATACATTCCTTTAATTATTACATTAAAGCGTTCAAATTGCAATTACAAAGTTGCAGGAAATTATGATCATGTATTTAATTAATTCTTTAAAAAATTTTTTCTGGTCTTATAGAACTTTATAATTAATTTTTAACTTAAGTGATAGTTTTTGGAGGTACCACCCAAAGATTATAAAATGTTCTTTCTCTATTTTATAGCCATAAAAGAAATATTTGGAATTTTGATTGGGTCTCTACAAATAGAAAAGTTGTGAATCACTACCAACCCTTAGGAAATAAATTAGGCTAGTTGAAGAAAGTTTTATGCAGATAGGATTTAAGATAGAGTCTATCATACTCAGTGATCTATCACAGAAACAAAGAACAGAGTACCATATGTTCTCACTCATAAGTGGATCTTGAACAATTATCATAATACTATATGAAAGGGATTGGCAGTAGTGGGAAACTGCCAGGGGAGGAGGGGTGGGATTGGCAGCAGTGGGAAGCTGCAAGGGGAGGGGTGGTTGGATTGGCAGTTGATGGAAACTGCCAGGGGAGAGAGGGGCACTCTTCATCAACAAGGGCACCTGCATAATGAACATTTGTATACCTAACCCTGAATTGTACCCCACATCTTTAAAATAAAAAAAGTTAAAAAAAAATTTTTCAAAAAAAAAGTCCAGCTTCTCTCAGTGGTAATCTTAGGTTGGTTGAGAGAGATACTTATACCATAAAAAAAAAATCGCTTTCTTATTTTCTAAAGGAAAATAAGAAAGGTTTAGAAATTCTCTTCAAGTCCAACTGGAGATGTCAGTATGATCCATGTGTATTTTATAGAAGTCAATTTGATATAGAAGTCAAGTAGACATAGAAGTCAATTACACACACAAAAACAAGTGTGTGTGAATGTGTATCTCCTATTACTCACAAAAAGCTATTTATGAAAGCTATTTATTCCATAACAAGACAAGGTTGAGTTCCTTTGTCACTACAGACAATGTTATAAAGTAATTCCTGTCATTTTA
Source organism: Tarsius wallacei (assembly GCA_963574415.1). Classification (NCBI taxonomy): domain Eukaryota; kingdom Metazoa; phylum Chordata; class Mammalia; order Primates; family Tarsiidae; genus Tarsius; species Tarsius wallacei. The sequence goes on along the minus strand of CAUYQG010119455.1, from coordinate 4,474 downwards.
GCAATTCTAATAATGTTTTCATAATACAGTAGTTAAAGATGCAGGCTTGGGTACAACCATGCAATGGATATGCCCCAGTCATAGAAAGGGAAGGAATGCTCAATCTATGTAACAACATGGATGATTATTAGATGCATTTTGCTAAGTGAAAGAAACCAAACCCAGAAGGCAACATACTGCATCATACCATTCATGTGACATTCTAGAAAAGGCACACTATAGGAGAGGTAAAGAAATCCAGATCTTTCGTTTTCAAGACTTGTTTGAGGAATCGAGGATTGTCTACAACGTGGCTATACATGGGAACCTTTAGTGTGATGGAACTTTTCTGTGTGGTATTTTGGTGGTAGATACACAACTCTAAGCATTTGTACACCACAGGGAATTAACCATATGCAAACCTTTATGACAGTTTTAACAGCTTTATTGAGGCATAACTGACAGAGAAATAATTATACATATTTAAGTTATATAATTATATGAGTTTGGACTTATGCAAACACCTGCAATACCATCACCGTGATCAACATACCCAACAACTTTCAAACTTTAAAAAAATCAGTCTGAATATAAGTGATCCCAGGGTGAGATGCAGATGGTGAAAAATGAACATTAACAGCATGTAGTAGGCAGAATTCTAAAATGGCCCTGAGGTTTTCTACTCTAATCCCTGAGATTGTGAATATGACTAGCTACCACACACGTGACTTCATTACATGTCAAATGGGATTTTTCAGATATAATTAAGATTACTAATCAGTTGACTTTTAGTTAATCAAAAGGGAGATTTTCCAGATGAATCTAATCTAATTCCAAGAGCGGTTTAAAGGCAGGGTTTACTTCATCTGGCAGCAGAAGTCAGATTCTAAACAGGTGCAGGATTCCACAGACTCAGAAGTTTGAGGGGGACACGTGCAAATATCAGAAAGTAACTTCCAGGAATTGAGGGCAACCCCAGTCATCAGCAAGCAAGAGAAGGAAGACTTCACTCCTATCAAGAAACTGGCATCTGGCAACAACCTGAATGAGCCTGGAAGCGGGTTCTTCTGCAGAGCCTCAAGATAAGAGCCCAGCAGTCAGTACCTTGATATCTGCCTTGTGTGACCCTAAGCAAAGTGCCCAGTAGAGCCCACCTCAACTTCTGACCTACCAAACTGTGAGTAAATGAATGGATATTGTTTTTAGCCACAGGTTGTGATAAAATAACATAATACAAAATTAATACACTGCATTACAAATGTATGGCATATTCTTATTGGAGGTGTTAGGAAGGAAATGAGCTGACCTATGCAACGATTAAAAACAAAATTCTGACTGGATAGTAAAGGCTAAGTACAAAAAAAACTATACATAAATATTGTGCTTTCTTCAATTTTGTTTGTTTTTTGTTTTTTTCTCACAGGGGAACAGGCTAGCAACTGTAAAACATGCACACTAGGATTAAACAAATACAGTTGACCCTTGAGCAATACAGGTTTGAATATGGGGGTTCACTTATAGATGGATTTTTTTCAACCAAAGGTAGATCAAAAATACAGTATCTGAGGAATGTGAAACCCACGTATATGGAGAGCTGGCCTTCTGTCTATGGGGATTCCACAGGGCCAACTATAGGACTTGAGTAGGCATAGATTTTGATATATTTGGAGGTCCTAGAGCCAATCCCTGTGTATTCCTCATACACCCAAGAGAGGATTATAATGTGTACACAATGGGAGCTAGGTTTCTTACTATCCCAAGAGAGGATTATAATGTATACACAATGGGAGCTAGGTTTCTTACTATCCCAGGAAGAAGTTACAAAAAAAAAAAGCAAGTGAGAAGTCTAGAATCCTGGATTAGTCATAGACATGAATTCATTTTTGTAGATAGATGTATACAGTAATAATATAGATGTATACATATACATGACACAGTAGACAAAAATTGATTTCCTAGCTCTATTCACTGAGTGAACCTAGAATCAGTGACATCCCAGTAGCGATGAGCACACCTACTACCCAAATTTTAGCTTCTAAAGATCATTTTTCAATAAAACGAACCAGGGCTCTTTGGAGAGATGACTGGTTTTCAGCTGGGGTGGTAAATATGCCTAATGAGTCTGGAACGTCTTGTAGTGCTAGCAAGCAAAAAAGTTCTAAAAACAAAACACAGCAAAAACAACAAAAAAGGAAAAATGAGGACATATAGCAAAGAACAGATGTCAACCTAAAAAGGCTCATGATGTCCAAAGTGGGAACAACTTTTGCAGCAAAATAAATATTAGTATTATTAGATTATAATCCACATAATAAAATAAATATTCATGAGTCCAGGCTGATATAAATAATGACTGAATAAATCAATGAAGGAGAAGGGATAAATCTTCCTCCCAGAGGAATTTCAGATAATAAATGTAGAAGGAATGGGGGAAATGGAAAATTGCCATTAGAATACCATAGGAATAATGGCTAAAGTTAGCAAGTGAAACTTTTAGGAGAAACAGGATACCCATATAGCTTCAATGTATCTCTTCCAAAGGTTTTAATATAAATCCGCAAATTGTCTGATAGTCCTTCCCACAGGAGGTAGAGTTTGATTCTTTTCCTCTAGACTATAGGTTTGAGTTAGTGGCTTACTACTAACATGCAGGAAAGGAAAGAAAGTAGTATCTAGTAATTTTACAGTGGAGAAACCTGACAGACAATTTTAACCAAGGGATCCAGCTGATGTTACCTGTTTCACTTGTATTTTTCTTAAAGACTCTGGCTTCAATTTTCATAATGCATCTCCTTTAATGAAAATAAAACAAAGAGGAATATCCTGGCTTATTGTCACATACTACATTGCATTGTCTTCATTTTCATATATCTACATATATTTAGATCCTAGAGAAGAAATGCATATCCTGAGTCCATGGAATCAGGAAAGAACACCTTGCAACTGTGGTGGAAATATGAAAACAGGTATATCTGTTCTGAGGAGAAATTTCATTCTTTTTTATTTTCTTCTTTTAAAAATTTATTATTTTAAAATTATGGGGTACATTTCAGGGTTAGGTATACAAATATTTACTGTACAGGTACCTTTGTTGATGAGGTATGCCCCTCCTTCCCCAGACAGATTTCCCCTCCTGTCAATCCCACCTCCCCTCTGCAGTTTCTCACTACAGTCAATCCTTTTCTTATAGTATTATGATAGTTGTTCAAGGTCCACTTATGAGTGAGAACATGTGATACTCAGTTCTTTGTTTTTGTGAAATATCACTCAGTATTATAGATTCAAATTCCATCCAGGTTGCAGCAAAGTTCATGATTTTGTTTTTCTTTATGGCTGCATAATATTCCATCAGATATATGTATCACATTTTTTTTATCCAGTCCTCTTTTGATGGGCACAGTTGGTTCCATGTTCTTGCTATTGTGAACAATGCTGCCATAAACATACATGTGCAGGCATCTTTTTTATAGAGTGATTTGAGTTCTTCTGGGTATATTCCCAGTAAGGGGATTAACGGGTCATATGGAAGGTTGATTTTTAGAACTTTTAGGAATCATCACACTGTTTTCCACAGAGGCTGTACTAGTTTGCACTCCTACCAACAGTGTAGAAGTGTTCCCTTTTCGCCATATCCTCTCCAGCATCTGTTATTGTTTCAGTTATTGATGATGGCCATTCTTACTGGAGTTAGGTGATATCTCAGTGTAGTTTTAATTTGCATCTCCTTGATGACTAGTGAGGCTGAACATTTTTTCATGTATCTGTTGGCTGCTCATATGTCTTCTTTTGAGATCTGTCTATTCATATATTTTGTCCACTTTGTAATGGGGCTGTTTGTTTTTTTCTTTTCAGAACATTTGAGTTCCTTGTAGATCCTAGATGTTAGACCTTTGTCAGACATGGAGTTGGCAAAAATTTTTTCCCAGTCTGTGGACTGTCTCCCTACTCTCTTGATGGTTTCTTTGGCTTTGCAGAAGCTTGTCAGTTTTATGAGGTCCCACTTGTCCATCTTATCTCTTATGGCATGTGCACTTCGGGTTACCAACTCCAATTTCCATAAGAGTGTCTCCTGCATTTTCTTTGGTTCTTATAGTTTGAAGTTTTACATTTAGGTCTCTCATCCATTTAGAGTTGATTTTTGTGTATAGGGATAGGTAGGGGTCCTGTTTCAATCTTCTGCATGTGGTCAGCCAGTTTTCCCAGCACCATTTACTGAATAGGTTCTTGTCTCCCGATGGTAGGTGGTGGAGGCTTTGTCGAAGATGAGTTGGTTGAGAAATTGAGGTTTTGCTTCTGGAATCTCAATTATATTCCATTGGTCTATATGCCTGTTCTTGTATCAATACCAGGTTGTTTTTGATTATTGTAGCTTTATAATAAAGTTTAAAATCTGGGAGTGTGATTCCTCCTGCTTTGTTTTTGTTTTTTTGCTGAGGATTGTTTTAGCTATTCTTGGTCATTTATGCTTCCATATGAATTTCTGTATTGTTGTTTC
>CAUYQG010119451.1:0-11099 GCA_963574415.1 Tarsius wallacei | reverse complement strand
GGCTCAGCCTGTAATCCTGCGCCTTGGGAGGCTGAGGTGAGTGGATTGCCTGAGCCCGTGGGTTCGAGACCTGCCTGGGCAGGCGAAACCTCATCTCTACAATAAATCAAAAAAATTAGCCGGGCGTGGTAGCGCGTGCCTGTAGTTCTGGCTACTCGAAAGGCTGAGGTGGAAGGATCGCCGGAGCCCAGCAGGTCGAGGCTGCGGTGGCCGGAAGCGGCCACTGCACTCCAGTCTGGGCGACAGGGTGAGACGCCAACTCAAAAAAAAATAAAAAATAAAATAATGGAAGTCATTCGGGGGTTGATACTGCTAGCTGTCTCCTCAATAACCATTGCCTCTTCTTCCTCATAGCAGAACTCCTAATTTGAGGAGTGAGGTTGCCATTTACCCAGCTAAAAATAATTGATTTCTCATATATTTAGAGCAACCTTTGACAACGTTCTGGCCAATGTGATATAGGAAGAAGTCCTAGGGAAAGCCATCACTTTTTGAATAAAAAGGCAAAATATCCCTTCTTACCTAGCCTGTAGACATAAGGCAGAGATTTAGCAGCCATAACGTGATGATTAGGCAACCAGATTTAAGATGAAGTCCTACAGCCTAAGAAATGGTAAGGCAGAAAGGTGGAAAGAGGCTGGTCTTTGACAGCATTGTTTGAGCCTCCTGCACCAGCCCTGATTGTCTTTCCTGGGAGTCTAGTTCCATAAGACAAATAGTCATATCTGTGCCAAAAAATGTATATACATTTTAGAGATATTATCTATGTATTACTTTTAGGTCGCTGTAATCAGGAGTGTATGGATGCTGATGGTAACCACTCTAAACACTTCTTGCAATTGCAGAAGTCAAACGTGACTTGCATTCATTTTTTGCTATAATACAGTTTTTTCCTTTCTTAAAATGTGTATACTTTTTTTGGCACCATGTATGTATACGTGTGTGTATATAGACACATATATATATATACACACATATATATACACATACACCCAAACACACATTCACACATACATATGTACATACATACCTATAGGAGAGAAGGCTATAGAAACATGATCATCATTATTGTAACCCCAAAAAATGTTTAAAAGTAAAATATCATTTATTCTTACTAGCATTAGATTTTTCTTTTGCAATAGAGTGATAAAATTTTACAACTAAAGGGAGATTATGGACTAACAGTATTAAGAAAATTCACGAATGCATAATAATCTGGTAATGAGTACCTATGCATATGATACCCTTCAGACATTTCCTGGCTCACTTAAAAGGCTTCAGTCAGAGCCAAAGCTCTTAGTGATGGGATTGTTCAGATGACTGTCACAGGAATTTTAATTTTTGGAAGGAAGACTCTTTCTACTCTCCAAGGTACTCAGTAAGCATAGCTAAGGAAGTAGCATGACCCTGAACCACTGCGTTCTGGCCCTGCATGGAAGAGCTTTGCCTGGACTGTGTTCTGGGATTATGTCTCCGGAACTGCAGTCAATAAAATTCTAGGAAACACTTTTGTCTTCTACCACAAAACTTCCATTGTCTTTATGGCAGAGACGATGTTGAAGACTTAGATCTCTATGGCAACTGTGACTGCTTTGAAGACCTGCCAGGAGAAAGTTATCCCAGGTTTCAAGACCAGGAAAAGCTGTGTAACTGATCTGTTTTTATCTCATGGTTGCTGTAGATCAGGTAGCTATTTGTGTTTTCCTTTTTGTTTTGGCTACCGGGAAGCTCTGAAAAATTTTTACTCCTATCTCTAGAAACTACCCATCCTTATGATCTATTCTGGCTCTTAAGTTACTTCTAATTTTATCTTACTTTGTAACCTGTGTGTCTCCTTTACCCCAGTTTCATTATCTATTAATTTTATGTTGTTTATTATCTATTTTACTGAATTCTTCAAATATTTTATGGAACAGGAAACATTTAAGGCAATCAATTTTTAAAAGCTTCAGCATAACAATAATAGAAATAATATCAAATTTACTGAACTTTGCTATGAGTGAGGCACTGTCCTAAGTACTAAATTTATTCTATTTGCCCATAAATATGAGATAAATACTATTATTATCCCCATCTTACAGATGAGAAAACCAAGGAACAGAGAAGTAATTTGTCCAACATCATACAGAAAATAAATGGTGAATGCAAGATTCAAACCCAAGTATTCTGAATTATGTAAGGTATACAAAAGAAGAAATAATAATATTTAATTTCTTACAGAAGCAGAGGCTTTCTGATTTTATAGGCTGAGCCCTAAAGGAGATATTCATTCTAAATCTCATCCATACACTCATGCCTGATGACTCATATCAACAGAAGGAATGAGACGGTGAAAGTCAAAACAGATCATCTAAAAATAATTGGCTTTTGATCTTGGAACACTGCAAGATATTCACTCATTCACTCACACGATTGTTCATTCAACAACCTTTAGGGGATACCCATAATGTGCTAGGCACAGTACAGGTGCTGGGAACTGAGATGAAGTGGACACAGTACCCGCCCTCCAGGAGCTCAGGTGCAGAAAGGAAGTCAGGTAGGTTGAAGGTATGGGGGGCAGGGGGGTGGTTATGAAGAGTGGACTGACAGGAGACCAGAACAGGGCAGGACATGACCATCTGAGAGCAGTTTAGCCCTTGGCCTCTGTGTCCCATTTGATAAAGGAAGTAAGAATTGACTCCCTTACGGGCTATTATGGTGACTTAGTGCATATAAAGCTTGTATCCTCGCTCTGGCCTAGGCTAGCCATTAGCTTTTCAGGAATAGCATGTGGCAGCCTGGGTGTCCTGATGTGACACACACATGTGCTCACATGGACACCCATCTTCAGAAACTCAAGAGCTGAGGTTGGTTACTAACTTACAGTCCATTGGCAGACCTGGCACTCTCTTCGGATGCCACCATCCTAGAGACAGCATCTTGCTGGAATACACCGCCCACACAGGATGAATATTCCCTCCAGTTGTACTTGGAAACCTTCCTCCATGGTGCCTGGCCCACAGTGCCTGACCAGCGCTGCATTTTTGCCACGTTTGCTCTGCTTCTCTTTATCTCCTGGGCCCTGGAACACTGCGGTTCACTACATAATCCCCCTGCTGCCTTACGGTGGGTTCCTGCTTGAACAGGTCTAAGGACCCAACCAGAATCGCAAAGGGGAAGTTTCAAGTGCATTACTGGAAGCCAGTGAGAAAACATACATGTTGCACCTGCTCACGTCAGCTGGGGAGCTGCAGGTCTCTCTGGTTCTATGAAGTGGTTAAATAAAAGTAATTAATCACTTTCTCACCAACCCTAACTCATAGTTAACAGTTCCCTCTCAAAGTTTGTTTTGTCATGCCATCAGCAAAGTCAGTCAAACATTACGATTCCTTTCTAAATATTCCAGCAGCCAGATGGCAGAAACACTACTGTGACAAGGCACAACCTGCCTAAAGATAAGTTTGTGATGCATAATCGTGCTTGATGGTACTCAGCTGATGAGATTCGCCCAGAGGTACCTCCAGAATTGCTCCTTCTAAACCAGATTCTTCACGCCAAAACTTCATACTTTCAAGAATAAAACATTCAACTCTGTAATTTGAAGCTGCCTGGTAAAACAAACACGTTCCTTCGTCTCTAAGTTCTAAATTGTAGGCAGAAGTATAAAATCCTTAGAAAATCACACAAAAATCTCTCAGGATTTCTCCACAGATGTAATATTACTGTACCCTCTATTTCAAATATTTCTGCACCAAAGTTAATATATATTTACAATACGTTTGCTAGAAGACACATTTCCGTCCTTCTGCTGAGTTATTTTTGTAGGCTTTTTTAAACTTTAGAATTAATAACTAATAAATTCTAGAATGTAGGGAGAGTTGACTGCACCTCCCTGGTGAAAATCCTACATGTTCTCATTGATTGTAAATCACATTTTGGTTTCTCAGATTTTTTTCTAGGTTATATTATCTATTCTTTGTGTATGTTGGAGTGACTGCAAACTTACAACCTGTACTATATGGTTTCTGAACAATAAATCGCCTAAAAAGAGCGTTGCCAGGATGGACCAGCTGGCTTTCTCCTGTTCCTATAACTGTATGTTCTCAGACACACACACACATGCTTCCTCCATCCCTTCTGCTGCTGCTGGCTAACTGCAATCTGTGACACAATGTCACACTCACAATTACATGAAAACAGAGACTCCTGGAAGGAACAAAAAGGGGCATGGCAAGAAGCCAACCTACAAGTCTCTGTCACCTTGACCATTCTGCCCTGATTCACGTGGCCATAAATTGCCTGTGACGGTTGCATATATAGAATTTGAAGGCTGTGCACCCAAGTTCTTACCCTGAGTAAGTCATTTAACCTTTGTGACTTTTTATTTTCTCATCTGTAAAAAGGACACAATAACAATCCCTCTCTTAAAAAATTGCTATGAATCTTAAGAGGAGATGCACGCGAACATGTCTATAGTGCATGTTCATTTCCCGTTATTTCTTAACTTTCTTTTGCTTCCCCTTGTCATCCCCTCACTTTTTTTCTGCTTTGGTTTTTGTGGTTTTTAAATGTATCTCTAAAATACATGAGCGGAAAACAGCAGCAATCTGTGTGCTACTACAGTGACTGGAGTTTGGCATTCAATTTTTATTTACTTTTTTATTGGGGCAGAACTTACATAAGTCAAGTGCACACATCTCGAGGGTAAGTGTTGACCTGTATGACCACTACTTAGGTCAAGGTGGTGAACACTACAGCACCCCAGAAGCCTCCCTCATGTCCTGTCCAGGTCAATTCAAGGCCCGAAGGCACCCCTTTTCTGACCTCTTTTGCCATGGCAATGTCAAAAAACAAGGAAAAACCAGAAACTCAGTGAGAACTATTAATACTGACCACAAGAAATACACTCCCAATCCTTCCGCTGAAGATACAAGAGATTCTGGAAAGGAGGAGGCGGAGGGCCACAAACTTTCTAAACCACACAGGGCATGCCAAACAAGGCCCTCATTTACAGCCAAGGACCCAAGGCACACAGGCGAAGTGACAGCCTAACTTCCTGCTATAGTAACTTTCCTCCCAAATGCAGCCACCACAAAGCGCCCTGAGTGTCAAGGATGCGGCTAGCCTGCCCCAGCGCGCCTTAAACAACCCCCCCGCCTCAATCCCCCCGCAGAACTTCTTTCCAGGGAGCAGCGCACACTAGGTCCCCACACCGCCCCCGCGGGCACACCCACGCGGCTGGCACGCCACCCTCAGAAGGCGCTGTTCCTGCGAGCCAGTCGCGCCTACTCACTGGGCCCGGGCCGGGCTCCCCATGAGATCTGGAGCGGTTCGGCACCCCCTCCCCCGACCCTGCTCTCCCTCCCCCGCCACTTCCGGGGTGTGCCTGGAGGGGAGGGGAGGGCGGTGGCAGGGGAAATTGACTCTGTCACCCTTTTCCCAACTCCTTCAAAAAACTTTAAAGCCCATCTGTGGCCAGATATAAATTGCTGGAGCATAGTTTTCTGACCCCAGGGTCTGGGGGGGTGGGGGCTCCGGAGACCTGCGCTCTGCCACCATGAGCTGTGTGACCTTGGACAAGTCACTTCACATTCCTGGAGTTGGCGTCCTCACCAGGGCTGCTTCGGTATCCCCAAAGCCACCTCCGGCTCTGCAATTTCCTGGCTCTTCTTTACTCCGCCCCCAGCCCTTTCCCGACAGCCCCCTCCCCAGCGAGACCCCAGCCTTTTGTTCTGGGGGCGACGCGGGGAAGCGAAGAAGAGAGGGCTTCGCGAAGGACCAGGCCAAGGCGGCCTTGGCGCCGGGAACCGGGAGCCGGAGTCGGGTCGGGGAAGTCACCAGGCAACCCCGCGGTGACCTCCTTCCCTCCCCGGTCCCGCTCCGGCTCGGCCGGGGCGGCGCGGCAGGGAGCGAGCGGGGGGCTCGGGCGCAGCGCGGCACACCGACGCCCACCCGGGCCGGGGGCGGGGGGCGGGCTGCAGCCCGGTGGAGGGGTCCCCCGGCCCCGGCACGCGCGCAGGATCCCTGCCTCCGACCCGGCCACTCCGCCCCGGGACCGGCCCGAGCGGCCGCCGCGACACCGCGCGCTCCCCCCATCGACCCGCGGGCACCGACCCGGACCCGCCGCTACCTGCCGGTGGCCGTGCCGGGGCTGGGCTGGACTCGAGCTCCGGACGACGTGCCCGCCGCCGCCGCCTCCCGGCTCCGGGCTCCGTCCCGCAGCGCCCGTGCTCCAGGCGGCGCCGCTGCGGCCGCGCTGCGCTCGGGGCTGCGCTCGGTGCGCCCGACTCGCTCCCCGGCCGCCGGCTCTGGTGCTGCCGGGACGCGGAGGCGGGGCCGCCGCCCCCACCTGCTCGCCGGCTCCCGCCTGGGAGCCGCCGCCGCCCCGCGCGCGGGGACACGGCCCCGGCGGGCGGGGTCGCTCCGGGACCCTGGGGGCGGGTCCCAGCCGCGGGGCGCGCCTCCCGGGGACGGAGTCCCAAGCCTAAGCCGCGGGGAGCGTGGGGCCTAAGGCTGGAATTCCCCAGATAGGGGCTGTCGTGCGGTGACACACGGGCCAGCGCCGCCACTCGGGACACGCCGCTCCTTGAATGTATTCCAAAATTTGTTGCGCCCTTACTAAGCTCCAGGCGGCGTCGTAAGCGATGGGGACAAAAGAGGGAACGAGACTGCCCCTTGCCCTCGCGGAGTTTACGGTCTAGAAGGGAAACCAATCACTGGGCAGTGACAGCACGGCCAGGAGGAGGAGGTCAGAGGTCTCCTGAGCGAGCTCACAGCGACGGCACCTGGTCCAGACTTGGGGGGCGGGGCAGGGCAGGCTTCTTGGGGAGTTGAATTTGACGAGGAGGACTGAAGGGCCAGCGTGAATTATCCGGATGATAGGGGTGGCCCAGGGAAAGAGATTGTCCCAGGCGGAGCCGAAAGGGAGAGAAAGAAGACTGAAAACTGAAATAAGTTTGAGGAGTCAGAAAACCTTGGTATGGCTGGCAAATCCCCGTCACACTTCATGTGCAGGCCCTCGGAGGATGCAGAAAGTGTGTGTCCGAGGCTGGGTGCGTTACTCTAGGTGCAGTGATCATTTGGTGCAGACTCTGCATCTCCCATATCCTGGGCATTCCTGCTGGTGAAGGAGCCAGCTTCATGGACGGTTCCCTCAGTTCCAACTTTGAGTATCCACTGTGAGTCAGACACTGCAGAGCCCTTAGGGCGTGCTGATGAGGGAGACAAGGTATCTAAGTTTTAAGAAGCTGCTGGTCTGCAGTGGAGGAGAGACCTGCACTCAACCCTCAGCTGAGACTCTGTGAAGTACTGGGAACACTGGTGAGGGGGCCGTGAATGCCCGCAGGGAAGATCTCACACTGATGGCAACCTGTCCTCAGATTCAGACCCTGTAGCAGCTGCTGTCAGGGTATGTTTTCCTAAGCAGTCCTTAGCTTCTTTTTTTGTTTTTTGTTTTTTCAGTTGGAGTCTCACTCAGTTACCCAGGCTGGAGGGCAGTGGCATGCTCACAGCCATGGCAGCCTTGACCTGCTGGGCTCAGGCTATCCTTCTGCCTCAGCTTTCCAAGTAGCTGGAGCTACAGGTGCATGCCACACCTGCTAATTTTAAAGTTTATTGTAGAGATGAGGTCTTGCCAAGTTTCTCAGGCTGGTCTCGAACCCATGGGCTCAGGCAATCCTCTCTCCTCGGCCTCCCAAAGTGATAGCCAGTTTCTTAATTACTCATGTCTGTAGCTGGGCAATATGTTGGTAGCAAGAATTAATAGTACACACTCTTGATGTCTGTCACTCCTGTATCGTCAAGAACATGGTTTTCTCTTTTGATTAGGTGAAGAAGGGTATACGTGCAGCCAGTGGAAGCCAATGAGATACTGTGCTTGCTTTCCACCTGTTTGTCCTGTGTTCCTCCTGCCCTAGAATCATACTAAATGAGCATGGGCATGAACCATGAAGGATGGCACTCCAGCCTAAAATTCATAAACCATTTTATATGGATGATTGCTACTAAAACATAAACAAACAAAAAACCCCAAAACTTGAAGCATTGCCCAGACACTCTCCTCCTCTGGACTCCCAGTGCTCACACTCATTAAATACATAACCACTAGTGTTCTAGTTCAAAAAGGAAGAACAGATAAATCAGCGGTGAAGACATTGCCATGGATCTAGAGAGTTCCCATTAGATTTTCTGCTGAGTAGCCCAGTCATGAGCTGGTTGGATGGAAAGGCTGTTATTTATCTTAAGAGATGGACAAGGTGCTGGCTTGGATCAAACATTTTGTTTTTTAAAATGGAGGTATGGGGAGGTGGTAAGTGAAGATTCTATTTGAAATGTGGAGGCATTTGAGATTGAAAGCTTCAAGACGCATTACATTCAAGTGCCCGATGTTTCAAGTGCAGTATCTCTGCCATTAGCATCTTATTTCTGTGAATATTAGAGAAGGATCCATTTCTACCTACGTCTACTAGGACAAATTGATTCCAGGAAGGCACTAGCTATTCCTAGTGGATGATATTTGTTCCGTGGCAGACATTGTGTCTTCCCAGTTGCCACGCCATTCTCACCGTCTTCCCTATTGACAGGACCCAGGAGAATGACTGGTTTAGAACTACCATGACAGTCCCCTTCCTGACTTCTCATCCTGTCTTACAGCTAAGGATGTCATTGACCTAGTTCAGGCCAATGAGTTGGAAGAGGGAATTGGCTGGAGGTCTTCTGGAATGACTGGCTCTGCCTTTGCATTTCCCTCTTTCTTTGTATCTTGAACACAAATGAGATGCCTAGTGATGCTACAGGGTTGCAAGTGAGAGCCAATGACTGTGAGATTAAAGGATCAATATAATCAGGACAACAGACCGGAAAATAGAGCCATTGTGGTATTACCTGGCGCTTGAACCACAGCCAGCAGCTGCCCACCTCTGTATGGACTATTTCTTATACGAGAAAAGTAGCCTATGTTCGTTTTAGCCACTGAAGTTGGTAAAGGGCAGAAATCTCTGTCTCCCATTGTTGACCAAATGCCTGCAACAGCTCATCTTTCACACCTTCTACTTGTAAACATGTATGTATCCCTGTCCTGTAACTTCTTGAGCTCTTTGGGATAAAGTTACTATAGAAATCATAAACATCTTACATTTGTATTCACTTCAATTCCTCAAATATTTATAAATCAGCTGTTATATGGTGATAGCACATTAGCTCCTAGGGTGTAAAAATGAATTCACAGTCCTCTGCCCCCAGGGAGCTAAGCTTAGTGGAATACACGAGCTTGTAAATAGAGTATTGCAATTCTGAGTAAGAAAGGAACTTGTCCTGGAGATTGAGCTAATACTGAAGAAAATATGAACTCTGTCTCGTGTGGGAAGGAGGGAGTCCTAAACTGAACATCCATGGATGAATGGGGGTTCTCCTGTCAGAAACTAGGGAACGGGGGCTTTTAGGGAAAAGAAAGTCTGAAGGAGCTTGGTGGCCCAGGAGCCTCAAACTCCACATCAGAAACTACACTCGTGGTCTTCCTTCCAAACCTGACTCACCCTCTGTGTTGCCCATGCCCCCATCCATCTAGTTGGACCACCCAAGAACTTTCTAAGCTTGTTGTCTCTCATCAGCCATCCCTGAGGTTGACTTTGCCCATTGAATCCATCCAATTTTGCCCATCTGCCCCACCATTACCCAAGTTCAGAGCCCATCACCTCTCTCCAGGGCTTCCCCAGTAATCTCTTAACTGGTCCCTCTGAAAAATGCTACTTCTCTCTTCCAAACTGTTCTCCACAATGTGGCCAGAAAGATAGTCTTGAAACCCAGAGCTGACCATTCCCTTTTCTCTGATGATAATAACTGAGATCCTGAACTTTGTCTGAAGGTCCTTATGGTCTGGCCTGACCCACTCGCCAACACATCTTTCTCAGTTCTCCTTTCGATCTCCGCATTCCGGTCATGTTGGCCTGCTGGCTTGCTCTTAGATCCTTCAGTAGGCAGTGTTTCTTCCTGTCACTGGCCCTTTGAGCATGCTTTTCCTTCTTTGTGGAGAACACTCCAAGAATGGACTCCTCTTAAATTTTCAACTGAGTGAGTTTAGTTCACTCACCACTTACCTGAATCTCGAGTAGGTCAACTTCTTTTATTATAAACTCTCAAAACTTCATGTACCATTCTTTTGTAACATTTATTTTACATATTATTTATTTTACATATTATTTTAACATCTGCCCTCGGACTAGAATATAGTATCCATGACTTCATGAGCTGTCTCTGTCACTTTTGTAGCCTTATCTCACAACACAGAGACCAGCACATAGTAGGTATTCAATACACATTTGTTGAGTTATAAAAAAATAAATAAATTGGGGTTGGAGCCTTAAACTATAGATTTGAGAGTTTATAAAGTTTTAAAAAACGTTTAACGTCAACTTTACAGACAGATAATGTCATACAACAAAGTGCACTTATTTTAAGTGAACACTTTAATGAATGTTGACAAATGTACAGTCTGACGTAACCACCATGTTATCAAGATATAGACTATGGTTGGGCATGGTGGTTCATGCCTGTAATCTCTGCACTTTGGGAAGCGGAGGCAGGAGGTTTACCTGAGCCCCGGGATTCCACTTGGTAAGACCTCATCTCCACAATAAATCAGAAAATTCACCGGGCATGGCAGCACATGCCTGTGGTTCCAGCTACTCAGAAGGCTGAGGCAGAGGTACCACTTGAGCCTAGCAGCTGGAGGCTGTGGTGACCATGGGTGTGCCACTACACTCCAGCCTAGGTGAGAGAGGAAGACTCTGACTCAAAAAAAAAAAGAAAGAAAAAGAAAAAAGATACTGACCATGTCCAACACCAAAATGTTCCCTCATGTCCCTTTGCAGTTAATCCCTAGCTCCATCCCTGGGCAACAACGGATATGTTACTATAGATTAGTTCTGTTTTTTTGTTTTCAGCTTTGTATACTAAAACCACATATGGTGAACTATTTCTTTCTGGCTTCTTTCACTCAGGATAATGTATTTGAGATTCATCCATGAGTGATATGTGGTTTGTACCTTTTATGTCTGGTTTCTATCACTTGGCATACAAACACTTTCAAGGCTCATCTGTGTGTGGCATGTATTAGCATTTCA
>CAUYQG010119449.1:0-50831 GCA_963574415.1 Tarsius wallacei | reverse complement strand
AGACAGAGATAGTGGCTTTGGAGTCATATTGCTCTAAATGATATTGACACTTACTAGCTGTGTGTTCTTGATGAACTTAGAGACTCAGTATCTTCATCTGTAACATAGGGCCCATAACCATAATAACTACTTTATAAGATTACCACAAGCACTAAATTTTTAAAATGCGTATATAGACTTCTTAACAAAAGACTGAGCACATAGTATATTTTCAATTCCTGATATAGTGCTTGCCAAAAACATAAGTTCCTTGTTAAAAGTATTATATGAGGAAGATCTTGAAGAGGGCAGTGTAACCAGTTGGACTGCATGAGTCGCTGTGTGTGTGAGTGATTGTATGGGCAATTCTGCGCGTGTTTCTGTATGTAAGTGGGAGTGTGGGTTGACTGAGTGGGGACTCAAAAACAAGTGGCCATGGTCCTCCTGGTGAAACTGCTGGTGCCCAGCTGCTCTCCTTGGACCCTAGTGCATCCCGGAGGGCAGAAGGTGAGTGCTGTTTTCTAAAATCAGCAGAGCTTTCCCAGGAAAAACAGCTGGAGTGATTGTTGGCCCCAACACCACCTCACCAGCTGAAAGCTGGCAGCAAGAGCTGTGGAAGGAGTACGGCACGGGAGCCTGGGACAGAGTCCTGAGGAAACAGTGTAGAGAAGCCACTGTGCCTGGACTGGGTTCCAGAGCCTTGTCACCGGGTCCCGAGATCTGGAGACCGTGGTAACTGCTGGAGAGGGAGCTATCGACCTCATTGGTGATGGGCACATCAGCTGGCAGAGAAACTGAGCAGACTCTCTAATGCCTGGGTAGTAAAGTACTCCAGGGCAGCCTCTGTGGAACAGCAGAACTGCGTCTTGAGAAAAGGTGCTGTCTCTGTATTGCATTGAGGCTGATCTTTGAAGCCTGAGAGGACATTGCTCCCAATGCACAAGCCCTGGCAGGTAACAGCAGATGAGGAACCCCAGGTGATCCACCCTCCACCCTAAGCCAGCTCCTGACTGACAGATGTAGAAAGCAGAACTGTCAGAGAAGGAGGCTGGTAAGTACCTAACTGACTCCCCTCACTCCTAGCAACAAGTGGAAGAGATCAGGAGGGCAAAGCAGAGACAAGAGTCCCCATTCCACTGCTGTGAATTGGATGCCCTGGGAGCTGTGACAAAGCTGGGAGAGGAACCAACCCGATGAAGTCTTGAAAGACGCTGTGTCAAGTTATTTCAGCCCCCTTCCCTCACAGGGGCGTGCGATGTCTACCAATTGCAGGCAGCAGGGGGTGAAAATTCGATAAACTTAAGTTCCAACAGCAAATAGGAAACAACCCTGCAGTCACAGAACCCATTGCAAGAGGGAGCCCCCCATCTCAAGGAAACGTACTAAAGCTGAGAGCTCTTTATCAATGTTTTTTTGTGGGGGTAGGAGAATTGGTTTGTTTAATTATCTCACTTGGTTGCTTTGTTGGTTTGTTTCCTCTTTTCTTTCCTTCTTCTGTGTCTCTTTGTTCTTTCTGTTTTTTATTTTTTTCTTTCTTTTTCTATTTTTTTCCATCTTTTTCTCTCTTTTTCCTCCTCCTCTCTCTCTCTCTCTCTCTCTCTCTCTCTCTCTCTCACTCTTTTCTCTCTTTTACCCTGTCTTGAACACAGGAACCATGCAAGCATAACCACTGTAAGGTCATATTGTCCAGAGATGAAGAGTGAGTCCCAGCTGACCCGTTCACCAGATAGCAAACGTTATGACCTGACAATAGGTTCAATCCTTGCAGCCCCTCCACTTCCTAGTAAGTGCTCAAAATTGTAAGACAGCACAACACTCCACCCCCAGTCCTAATTCATAATTGAACAAACTTGAAGCCCCAACTTAAGGGAGGACAAAAGTTAGAGCAAATATCAGAAGTATCTGCTTCTCCATTTTCCACCGAGCAACAGAATTAAAGAGAAAGATAAGAGAACTGCTACAAATGAAGAAAAACTGCCGGTAACCATCAGAGTCCCAGCAAAAAGTCAGTGCTAGAAATAACAGCTATTGGGGCACGAACAATGGCTATCTCCCAGAACAACAGTACCCAGAAGGTACTTATGGCGATCAGAGAATCACTGGATAGAATGCGTAAAAATCAAGAAATAAAGGAGTTAAAGCTAAAGGAGATTGCAATGGAGCTAGACAGGCTCAAGAGAGCATACTTAGAAATAACAGAAAGAAAGAATTCCATCCAAGAAATAAATAGCAAACTGACAAGCATGGGAAGAAGAATTGACCAAGTAGAAGAAAGAATCTCAGAGCTGGAAGATCAAAATATAGAATTAATCCAATTTATTAAAAATATAGAAGGCAGCACTCAGTAGCTCAGCCTGTAATCACAGCACATTGGGAGGCCAAGGCGAGTGGATTGCCTGAGTCCACAGGTCAAGACCAACCTTGGCAACTTGGCAAGATCTCATCCCTACAGTAAATAAAAGATTAGCCAGGTGTGGTAGCACTCACCTCTAGTTCCAGTTACCTGAAAGGCTGAGGTGGAAGGATCACTGGAGCCCAGCAGGTCAATGCTGGGGTGGCTGTGAGTGTGCCACTGCACTCCAACCCGGATGATGGAGTGAGATTCCAATTCAAAATAAATAAATAAAAATATAGAAAATAAATTTAAGAAGAAAGAGGAAACTCTTCAAGAGATGTGTGATTTTATCAAGAAACCAAACCTATGTCTGATTGGAATACCTTACATAGAAAGAGAAATGGAAAACACCCTGGAACTTTAAACATTCCATGAGGTCATTCAAGAAAACTTCCCTCATCTGGCCATAAAGATAACTATACAACACAAGAGATCCAATGAACCCCTGCAAGACATCTTATGAGAGGACAAACCTCTAGACACATAGTAATTCTCTTACACAAAGTAAGTATAAAAGAAAATAATCCTAAAGGCAGGAAGGAAAAAAGGTCAGACTACCTACCAGGGGAGACCAATCATAATTGTTGCAGACTTACCTGCAGAAACACTACAGGACAGAAGGAATTGGACCTCAATCTTTAATGTTCTCAAATAATTTCAATCAAGAATTCCTACCCAACCAAACTAAGCTTCATCAGTGATGGAGAATTAAAATCTTTCCCAGACATTCAATTCTTAAGAGAATATACTGCTTCAAGACTAGCTCTACAGGAGATGCTTAAAAAGGTGCTGTGCACAGAAGAAAAAAAGAAACAAAAGAAACAAAAGAAAGTCTATATATTCCACAAGGTCACAGACAAACACAGAAGCAGCAGAATATATAGCATACCCACAAAAATGAAAACACACACATATATGAACACAAAAGCTAAATGAAAACAAAATAGCCCTATAAAAGCATTATGACAGGGACAAACTCTCACATTTCAATAATCAGCTTGAATGTAAATGCACCACTGAAAAGACACAGAATGGCAAACTGTATGAAAACACAGTAATTTGCTGCCTGCAGGAAACTCATCTCACCACAAAGGATGCCCACAGATTCAAAGTTAGAGGATAGAAAACAAATTTTCAGGTGAATGTATCACTAAAGAGAGCAGGAGTCATGATCTTAATATCAGACAAAAAACCCTTTAAGCTATCAAAAATTTTAAAAGATACAAAAGGATACTACATAATGATAAAAGGTTCCATCCATCAGCAAGAAATATCCATCCTGAACTTATATGCAGCCAACACAGGAGCACCAGCTTTTATAAAGCAGCTACTAAATAAACTAAAAAAGATATTGATGTTAACACTATCATAGCTGGGACTTAAATACCCCACAGAAAACACTAGATAGATCATCAAGGAAAAAAAAAATCAACAAAGATATCTGGAACCTCAACTTGATGCTTGACTAAATGGTCTTAGTAAATACCTATAGAATACTCCACCCGACAAACACAGAATATACATTCTACTCATCATCACATGGAGCGTACTCCACAATCAACCACATCCTTGGCCATAAATCAAGCATAAACAAATTTCACAAGATTGAAATACTGCCATGCACCTTCTCAGACCACAGTGGAATAAAAATAAATATCACCATCAACAAAATTCCCCCCAAACCCACAAAGGCATGGACACTAAACAGCATGATGCTGAACAACTCCTGGGTCAATACAGAAATCAAAACAGAAATTTAAAGATTTCTGGAAACAAATGAAAGCAAAGAAACATCTTACCAAAACCTCTGGGATGCCATGAAAACAGTACTAAGAGGGGAATTTATATCTCTATGAAAGCACATCAAGAAAATAGAAAGAGAACAAGTTTACAGTCTAACAAATCACATAAGAGAGCTGGAAAAACAAAGCCACTAAAACCCTAACTTTAGCAGAATAATCAAGATCACCAAAGTAAAAGCTCAAATACAGGACATAGAAGACAAAAATACCACAGAAAAAAATCAAAGAAGCACAAAGCTGGTTCATTGAATGGATAAACAAGATTGATGGAACCCTAGCCAGAATGACCAAGAAAAAGAGAGAAAAGGCCCAAATAAACACAATCAAAAATGCAAAAGATCAAGTCACAGTTGACCCTGAAGAAATACAAAAAATTATCTGAGATTACTATCACACCTGTATGGAAACAAACTCGATGACCTAAATGAAATGGAAAACTTTCTAACATCACACAACCTCTCAAGGTTGAAGCAAGAAGAAAGTGAAATCCTACATAGACCAATACCAACCCAGGAAATTGACTTTGTCATAAGAAAACTAACTACAAGAAAAAAAAAGCCCTGAACCAGAAGGATTTCCAGTGGAATACAACAAAATATACAAGGAGAATCTGATGCCAATCCTCATGAAAGTATTCCAGACAATTGAAAAAGACAGAACTCTCCCCAAATCATTTTATGAAGCTAAATCACACTGATACCCAA
Organism: Tarsius wallacei; assembly: GCA_963574415.1. NCBI lineage: Eukaryota > Metazoa > Chordata > Mammalia > Primates > Tarsiidae > Tarsius > Tarsius wallacei. The sequence goes on along the minus strand of CAUYQG010119449.1, from coordinate 45,951 downwards.
ACCAAGTAAAGATCCAACAAAAAAGAGAACTACAGGCCAATATCCCTAATGAACATAGATGCAAACATTCTCAAATAGATTCTAACAAATCGGTTCCAACAACACATCTCAAAAATTATCCACTATGACCAAGTAGGCTTTATCCCCAGGATGCAGGACTGGTTCAACATTCACAAGACCATAGATGTAATTAAATACATCAACAGATGTAAACACAAGAACCACATGATTATAGCATTAGATGCTGAAAAAGCTTTTGATAAAATCCAGCATCCCTTCTTGATAAAACCCTTGAACACCTAGGCATAGAGGTAACATATCTCAAAATAGAAATAACCATCTAAGATAAACCCACAGCCAACATATTACTAAATGGACAGAAATTGGAAGCATTTCCCCTGAAAACCGGAACAAGACAAGACTGACCACTCTCACTCTTCCTGTTCAACGTAGTATTGGAAGTCCTACCTAGAGCAAACAGACAACAGAAGGAAATCAGGGGTATCCAAATAGGAAAAGAAGAAGTCAAGTTATCCCCCTTTGCTGCTGATAGGATCCTATACTTCGAAAATCCAAGAGAATCTGTCAAAACCCTCCTTGAACTGATAAAGGACTTTGGCAAAGCCTCAGGTACAAAATAAACATTCAAAAGACAGTTGCATTCTTATATACCAACAACAAACAGGCAGAGAACCAAATAAAAAGCACAATTCCATTCAAAATAGCCACAAAAAAAGAGAAAGAAATGAAATGCCTCAGCATCTTCCTAACCAGAGAAGTGAAAGATCCTTATAATAAAAACTATGAAACTTGGCTCAAAGAAGTCAAATATGACACAAACAAATGGAAACATATCCCATGCTCATGGATTAGAAGAATCAACATTTTTAAGATGTCCATCCTACCAAAAGCAATCTACAGATTCAACGCAATACCCATTAAATTACCAACATCATTCTTCTCAGACCTGGAAACAACAATACAGAGATCATTTGGAATCATAAATGACCACAAAGAGTCAAAACAATCCTCAGCAAAAGAAACAAAGTGGGAAGTATCACACTTCCAGACTTTAAACTGTATTATAAGGCTACAATAATCAAAACAGTCTGGTCTTGGTAAAAGAACAGGTATACAGACCAATGGAACAAGAGAGAGATTCTGGAAGCAAAACCTCAATTTCTCAACCAACTCATCTTTGACAAAACCTCCGACAGCAACCACTGGGGAGAAAAGAACCTATTCAGTAAATGGTGCAGAAGAATGAAACAGGACCTCTACCTATCACCACACACAACAATAAATTTCAAATGGATCAAAGGCCAAAATGTAAAACCTCACACTTTAAGAATCTTAGAAAATGCAGGCCGGACTCTGTGGTTCAGCCTATAATGCCAGCACTTTGGGAGGCTGAGGCAAGTGGATTGCCTGAGCCCGCAGGTTTGAGACCAGCCTGGACAACTTGGAGAGACAATAAATAAAAAAAAATTAGCCAGGAGTGGTAGTGTGCGCCTGTAGTTCCAGCTACTTGGAAGGCTGAGGCGGAAGGACCGCCGGAGCCCTGCAAGTCAATGTTGCGATGACCATGAGTGGGCCACTGCACGACAGCCAGGACGATGAAGTGAGACTCCAACTCCAAAAACGAAACAAAACAAAACAAAAAAGAAAATACAGGAGACACCCTTACGAAAATTGGTATAGATAACCAATTCCTGATCAAAACCCCAAAGGCCCATGCCATAAGAGATAAGATAGACAAGTGGGACTTCATCAAACTGAAAAACTTCTGAAAAGCAAAAGAAACCATCAAGAGAGCAGGGAGAAAGCCCACAGAATGGGAAAAAAATATTTGCCAACAGCATGTCTGACAAAGGCCTAACATCCAGGATCTACAAGGAACACAAATGTGTTGAAAGGAAATAAGCAAACACCTCCATTAAAAAGTGGACAAAAGACATGAATAGACACTTTTCAAAAGAAGATATACAATCAGCCAACAGATACATGATAAATGCCTAGCATCACTCATCATCAGAGAAATGCAAATCAGAACCACATTGAGATAACACCTAACTCCAGTAAGAATGGCCATCATGAATAAAATAAAAAACAACAGATGCTGGCAAGGATGCGGAGAAAGTGAATGCTTCTACACTGTTGGTAGAAATGCAAACGATATCAACCTCTATGAAAAACAGTGTGGTAATTCCTAAAAGAACTAGAAATTGACCTTCCATATGATCCAGCAATTCCCCTTCTGGGATTATACCTGGAGGAACTTAAATCACTCTACAAAAAAGAGTGGCTAACACTCATGAATCACATGGATGTTTATTGCAGCACTATTTAGTTTACAATAGCAAAAACATGGAACCAACTGTGCTGCCCATCGAAACTGGACTGGAAAAAAAAAATGTGGTATGTATACCCGATGGAATATTATGCAACCATAAAGAAGAAAAGCAGTATGGACTTCACAGCAATTTGGATGGATTTAGAGTCTATAATACTCAGTGATTTATCACAGAAACAAAGAACTGAGTACCATATGTTGTCACCCATAAGCAGACCCTGAACATTTTTCGTAATACTATAAGAAAGGGATTGACGAGTGATCTTTCACAGAAACAATGATCTGGATATCATATGTTCTCACTCATAAGTGGACCTTGAACAACTGCCATAATACTATAAAAAAAGGATTGACAGTAGTGGGACACTGTGGGTGGGGGGATTGACAGTAGTTGAGATCTGCCTGGGGAAGGGGAGCACACCTCATCAACAAGGGTACCTGCACAATGAATATTTGTATACCTAACCCTGAATTGTACCCCACAAAAATAAAATATATATAAAAAAAGAAAGGGATTGGCAGTAGCCAGAAACTGCCAGGGGAGGGGGGTGGCACATAACATTAATAAAGGTACCTGGCCTGAAACTAGGCAGAGTTGGGACCAAAAGTGGGCCCCAAATTTACCTGTATGATGACCACTTGTATACTTAATCCTGAATTGTATCCACTTCTTTAAAATAAAAGAAATAAACAAATAAAAATAAACTCAATGGGATACCGAGGGGAAAAAAGTATGATTTGAATGCATAAATACCAAAGTCATTCTCCCCGCCACTCCCCTTTTTTTCCCAGTGAGACTGTTGGTTTATATTTTCATCAGAAGTAAGAAACACAGTTAAATGTTTCCACAATGCCAAGGGCTGTGGAGATTGTCTGGCCAGGGACTCATTTGGGAATCAATATTTCTTTGGAAACAGCATATAATTGAAATTCAAAAAGAAACTCAATTTAAAAACAGACACAAAACATTTTATGAATCCTCCAAAAAGTCCTGATTACTCAAATTATCAATCTTCCCTGTTATCTGATTTTTAGATCATCCATTAAGTTTATAAAAACAGATTTTCAAAATGACAATAGCTTCCACTGTATTTATCTGTCCATTTTAAAGTAATGTTCTTTTCGGGCAGAATAGAGCTTCTCTGTTTCTTCTTATTGGCTCTTTCTCAATTGAGAAATAACTTTTTGTAGATCTGAGTCACTTATTAAATTCTCAGTTCTACTCAAGAAGGAGATTTGGGTCAATGGTTATGTATCAAGACAGACCTTGTGCCAAGACCCTTCTTAGAAGTAGGGAGACCTTGGAGTTGTTACTTGATCTCTCCAAAATTGTTTCCCTTCATTTAAGATGGGCTGAAACTGGCATCCATGTATGTAAAGCATTCTAAGTAGTGCCCAGCGTGTAGTAAGCATTCTATAAATGTTGGCTATTGCTATTCTACTCAAGTGTGATTTCTTAGAACAAGAGTAAATAAATGCCTTGATTTTAGGACCACCTATTTTGATCTGACATCTGTATTAGTACAACTGGAAATTGTCTTGGTTCAGTCCACAGCACGGTTTTTGGTTACTTTGTTGAATAAACTCTAACTTGAAGATGGCTAGGCAATGGAAATTTTGATTTCTAATCTGCCATACTTATTTGAGTGCTCATGGCTCAGAAGCTCATTAGCGTCTCAGAAAGAAAAAGAATTTATTAAATCAATTATTGTGCACAGATGAAAGGGCACGTCACTTACTAATTACAGGAGTGGCTAGCACTGATGCAGGCATCTCTTTTATTCTCAGCTTATGGCCCTGTTAACAAGGAACAGTGACTGATGTCCTGAAAGAAAGCATCTGTCTGCGTTGCTGGGTTTTCTCAAGAGGAGTTGAAAATAATATACTTGACAGAGTTTAGTCAGAAAAAAAAAAAAAACTACAAGAAATCACTTGTTTTATTTGTGGATAAAATATACTAGCACTGCCCCATTCACTGACTTTATTTATTTTATTTTTAAAAAGTACGTTGCCTAAGTTTGGAGAGCTATGAAGCATACTAGAAAGTACATTGTTCCATGCTGAAATGCCTAAACACGTATTTCTTTAGCTCATATTAATAAATTAAAAGAATCAGTTTTTTGGAGGAAAGAGCTCTTAAAGAAAATAAGTTCCAAGCTGAGGAATTAAACTCCTCTGAGTTTTACCGCAACAAAGAACTGTTTTCCTTTCCTCTCTGTTTGCCCATCAGGATATGCAGAGGGAGGGTCTTCACATTCACGGACTCTCTGAGAATGAGACAAGATTAGAATTGTACACCAGGGTAACTGCCCCCAAAACAAAAAAAATCAAAAAGCAATATTCCTGCAATTTGAGGCAATGACACAAATATAAGCAAGATGAGGTTATGTGTTTTGATTGAAAGACATTATCTGTGGCTTGCTCTTACCTTCTGAATACTGGATGGAGGCATGTCTAGGTGGAGTTAGGGTCAAGTTGGTGATATTCTCTATTTCTGTCCCATCCTTTCCCTAAAGTCCCCTCATGTGCCCTCTCTTCTGCAAATCACTACATCTCAGAAGTCTCAGTGCGAATTATTCACATCTCTTTGTGTAACTAAATCAATGTGTGTTCTCTTTCATGAACACATACTTTAGCCTGAATAATTATGGCGAATATTGATCCAACTATTTACGATAAAACAAACACTGAGTATTTTACATAGTTATCTCATTTGAACCTCACAATCATTCTATGAGATAGGTAAAATTATTACCCCAATTTTTTATCCAGCTGCAAATTTAAGCTTCGGGATGATAATTAACCTGCCCAAAGTCTCATGGCTAAAAGTTGTCTGACTTCAGAGCCTGTGCTCTGATCTAACTAGTGATTTAAAATCTAAATGATCAGAGTGGCAAGCATCTCAACAGATGGGGAAGTCTTCATGGGACCTCCCTGCATGCTGACATCTATACTCTGAACTGAAGACTCGAATTCCGCCTACCAACTGCCTTAGAAGTCATCCCTTATACAGGAATGGTAATTCGATCATGAGATTCAGGTGGTACTTCCATAGAAGCTCTACCTTCTATGACCCTTTAACTTGTTCTGAGAAGAGAAGTACAAAAGTATATAGCCTTTATGAGAGAAAGAAAAGAATGAAGGAAGCATAATAAAGTATCCAGAATCTCATTCTCTACTTTGTCATAGCAGATTCCCTTCTATGACCAATGTTTCTCTTCTAGCAGGAGAGGTGCCCATGGCATCATGTCAGATTCGAGGAGGATGAATAAGAACATTTATTGGCTGGGTGTGGTGGCTCACATCTATAATCCCCACACTTTGGGAGGCCAAGGTGGGAGGACTGCGAGCCCAGGCATTCAAGACCAGCCTGGGAAACATAGCGAGACAAAATCTCTACAAAACATTTTTAAGAATTAGATGAGTGTGGTGGTGGGTGCCTGTAGTTCCAGCCACTCAGAAGGCTGAGGTGGAAGGATCGCCCGAGCCCAGGAGGTCCAGGCTGCAGTGAGCCATGATTATGCCATGGCACTCCAGCCTGGGCGACAGAGTGAGAAACCAACTCAAAAGAAAAGAACAATTTATCATATCCCAAACACAAGAAGATGTGTGGAAAACCTCTAAGGTGGAAGGCTGCTACATATGAAAAATAAAAGGAAATGTTACGTTGATCAACTTCACAACTCATTGGAACCCAAGACCCTTCAGGTTAACAGCATAAATAGGTTTCAGAAAGTTAAAAACAAAGTTTTTAAAAAAACAAAACAGAGCCAAGTCACATTGAGGGAAATTGGGATGTTGTATGTCGTGAGTCTGATTTTATTTTTTTAGGTTGAAGACTGAAGGACAAAATTTTGAGGCCATTGGCAGAGGATGTTGACTGCTTAGTGGACCCAAAGCTAGGCCCAGGATAGGAATCTTTAGGCAATTTTATTCCCTTCCAGAGGTGAGTAGAGTACTAGAACCAGGTCTTCCTTGACACTTGAGAGGAAATCCTCTCTGCCGCCTCGCTTGGTGCCTGTTGGGAAAACTTGTCATGTGAAATCAATAACTAGAGTATTTCTGGAGTGCCTGTTAGACACTAAGCCAGTCTCAAAAGTGGGCTATTACTTGGGAGAGCATGGAAAGGAGATCAAATCACACTGCATTTTGAAGTGATACTGAATGACCAAATAAAGAGGCCATTTTGACTCTCCAAGTCTGACAGAGTCACCAGGATCACTGGGGCCCTCAACCTGTTTTAGGCAGAAACTTTAGGGCCACCACGAGGCTCAAGCACCCATGGCCAGTGAGTGCCTAGATGGACAACTCACCTTAAGGAAAATAACCCTATTATGGCTCCTACCAACTAAAGGGAAAAATTCCAATCTATCTCTAATTCCTACCACCCTTCCCCTGAATGGTACCATCACCTCAGAGAAAAACAGCCTTCAATGAATCCCACTAATCCTTAGGCCTTGCTGACTACTCTAGGAAGGGGCCTTTGTCATTTGGACTTCTGTCATTATTTGAATAGAGTCCAGTAAGTGATATAGGCACTCTTCACGTCTCAAAAATCAACTTTACTTATGGCACTAGAAAAGTTAATTCTGATGATTCTTCTCTCTCTGTATCTCCATCTACAATTTCAGGGTAACGACTCCCTGCCACCATCTCACGGGGCATAAAGTGTTTTCTTTTGCTTTTGATTGCTTATTTGTTTAAACATCAAGAAAAACCCAGAGATCCCTGGGCTTTCTATGTGCTTCTATCCCTTAGGGATGATTACTATTATTTGGTAGTGTGTAATTTTTACTAAACATTCATTCAGAGGAAAGCATATGCCCTTACTTCATAACTAGCGTCCATACGTTATACTAGAGGACAAGCTCACTTCCTTCAAGGAAAAACAAAACCTGAACTGGCATCAGATAGCATCTCATGACTGCATTGTTGTCATCTGGAAAATAAGAGTGTCTGACAACACTTTCTCTAATGTCCTTGACAGTTCTAAAATTTTACTGTCAGTTCAACATTTATGGATAATCTACCTTATATAAGGCACTATGATGACTGCTAAGAAAAAAAAATTGATAAAAGCCAGAAATATAAAAAAGGTAAAGAGAGGAGATAAAAATACAATGGCTAAATGGATAGAATTCATTTTGCCCAAGAAACAAATGTTGGTTAACCTACAAGTGGCCAGACAGAAGAGAGGGAAGGGGAAAAGCAGGAAAAGAAGGAGGAAAGATAACGTAGTCTAGAAAAATCAGAGACCTGGAGTGTGAGACTTATTGTTGGATTTGGGTATGATGAGGAGAGAAAATTAAATTAGAAAATAGTTTTAAACCCGAGGGCAAAATATCACACCCTATAAATGCATACCTAATAAATACTTGTAATTCATGTCATTGCTATTAAACGCTGTCTATGGCTGTTTTGTTTCTAATATTTATTTTTCCAATGAATATTTCAATTATAAAATGGACTGTAAGCCCATTGTGCACAGATTAACCCTCTAGTGCAGATCACATCTCTCATTGCTATTAATTCAATATAGCAATGTTATAACAAATTTCATGTCTGTTGAGATACAATTATTGCAGATTGAATATTAAAATCAAAATCAAATACATTCACTTGGGAGGGGAGACCATCAGACTGAACTAAGCACGAGACCTTGGGCAAATTGTCCTTGTCTATAAACACACGGGGTTGAATCAGGTGACTTCAAATGTCCCTTCTAGTTTTAATTTGATTACGAGTTGCACATGCATATAGTCAATGTGAAATACATTGGTCAGACACTCCTGATAGAAGGTTCTTAAGAAATCTTAGTGACTAATTCCTGGAGTGATTAACTTCTCTCACTTACAGAAAATCCATCTACAAAGGTACACCACCCCAAGAATATGGCACAGCCTATATTTTTCCCAGTTTGTTCCCAGTCCTCTGGAAAACTTTCCAACCTCTTATAAATACATGACTAATGGTTTCCAAAAAGCAAACTCAATAGCTTTCTTCTGGACCCTAAAAATCCTCCTTTCAGGGTTGATCGACTCTTGAGAAGCATAGAAACAATCGTGTGGACAACATCATTATTTTCTTTGGAGCAAAGGACTGTGGGACTTGTGGTGGTCCCTGCTGTATCTGTGGTCAGCTGTCCATCTGGACCCAATTGCTGAGTCCTCCTCTTCACTCTCCCCTCCTGATTCATACTCCTCATCCACTGCATGAAACAGAGGTTTGGGTCTTAAAGCCACCTGCCTGCCTCTACCCACATACTCTTCTTGGCCTGTGCTTCTTTGATGACCAAAGTCGAATGCCTTCCCTCTCCTGTGTGGACTCTTCATTGGGATTATTTCTTGTATCAGTTGTCTTTCCTGAAGCGATGCTTTGCGAGATGGAGTGCTGAATATGATGGGCAGAGATCCTGGATCACTGCTGTCATCATCTAGGAAAATATCATGACAAGAAAGAGAAAGAACAGACTTCAGGTACACAAAGAAAGACTGGTTGGCCATAGACATAGGCCACAGAGCACAAAAATACTGTTTCTTGTCCAACACCAATGCTCAACTGAAGGTTACAGGGTATCACCATATGAAAGTGGTTGCTTTTATCTTGGTTGGTTTTTAAATCAATGTTTACCAGGAATCATTGTATTTGAGTTTCACCCCCTTTGACTCAGAAGAAGCAGAGATATGTAGGAGTCACAGCAGAGACCAGGGTGTAGCCAGATGCTCTCCTTTCAAAAGAATGAGTCACTGAACACACTGTGGCTGGCACACCATGGCAATGATCACTATGGGAAAGCCCACTCTTTGAGAACCGACTGTGTGTCTGCCACTGTGCTAATCGTTTTACATGACATACAATATCATGCCACTGAATCCTCATAACAGCCCCTTGAGATGAGTAAAATTATGGTCCTAATTTCATAAGTGTCTGAGGTCTCACAACATCCAGTGACATTCAATATCACACAGCTGGTGAAGATGGGACCAAAGTTTGGCCATCCAGCTGCCAACCTTTCTACTTCACCTATACAATGCACAGGTGAGGAGAGCCACATCATGAGAGGAAGAGCTGTTGAGTGACTGTGTGATGCCACCTCTCAGATGATCTTCCAAACACCTAACCCATGCCAAGGACATTGCCTTTTCCCTACTTCAATGTGTGACTGTTTCTCACAATCTCATTTGTTCTCACTTCTTCAATGTTTTAACCTTATACCTTTTCCTTTTAAATATTCTCCAGAGAATTGAGGCATTTTCAGACATATACTTAAATCTGAAAACCATGTTCTTTCTTTAATTCCTTATTAGGAAACAAAGTAAAACAAAAATCCCACAACCAGAATGAATGTGCCCATTGATAAAATGTGTTTAGAATGTGGGACCCTAGAAAATCTTAAAATAGTCTGGGCTCGGTGGCTATAATCCCAGCACTTTGGGAGGCCGAGGCAAGTGGGCTGCCTGAGTTCACAGGTTCGAGACCAGTCTGGGCAACTTGGTGAGACCACGTCTCTACAATAAGTAGAAAATTAGCCTGGCATGGTAGCGCGTGCCTATAGTTCCCGGCTGCTTGGAAGGCTGAGGGGGAAGGATTCCTGGAGCCCAGCAGGTCGACGCTGGGGTGGCCGTGAGTGTGCCACTGCACTCCAGTCTGGGCAACAGTGAGACTGTGACTCAAAAAAAAATTCATACCTTAATTTAAAAAGAAAGAAAATCTTAAACTATCCTGTTCAGTACTGTTTTTCCAAAATGTGATTAAATTATCCCGAAAAGGTAGCTTGGCAATTGACTGGAGTGAGGAGCGGGGAAGCAAATACTTTCAATAAAGAGAATGTTGATCAGTATATTTGTCTATTGTTTCCCATGTCTTCCCTTTAATGTATGCTCTATGCCAGGGCCTGGGACCAAAGTTCCCCTCCATCCTTTGGTGCTTGGAACACTGCCTAAGAAAACAGTGTTCTGCGTATTTCTGCCACTAAAGTCTGTTCCTTCTCTCACTCTGACCATGCCCTTTGAATGTGAGCTCCCTATCAGTGGACGGATCCTCGTTGAGTTTTCTGATCATCTTCTGGCTTACTGTAAAGTGGAATCCAAGCCCCAGGAAGAAGCATGAGCATGTGACTTCCAAGGTTCCACTAGAACCAAGTGACTAGGATGCTCAAAATGTGAGAAAGACATTAGCTGGAAAGTGGAGGTGGAAGGAGGAAGGGCGGGGACTGTGCTTTGTCCCCCTTTACTCAACTTCCTTCACATGAGCACCCAGGGAGAGAGAAGTGGACAAGGTTGCAGCAGAATCTGATTATCTGTTCTGCCTTCTGCCTGACTGGCAGTTTGAACTTCTGGACACGTGCGCCCCAGAGGAAACAGGAGAAGTGCTTCTGCTTAGCACACAGCAGAACCAAACACATGGGGGATAACCACCTGACCCAACACGTACTGTTTGGAGACACAGACCTGGAGAGCCAATCTTCCCCCCACTTACCCTCCACATTTTAAAAGTTGTGGCAAATTATAACATAAGGTTTACCATTTTAACCATGCTTTTCATTTAATTATTTATAAGTGTACAGTTCAGTGACATCAAGTGCCTTCACACTGTTGCACAGCCATCATCACCATCCATCTCCAGAGCTTTTTCATCTCCCACAAACTACATGATTTTAAGCGGTTCTCAGGGCATACAAGGGGTTTTAAGGCAAGATCTCTCTACTTATAACCCCAAGTGAACCCTCAACAAACCGAGGAGTCTTGGACGAGCATGTGGAGCTCCTCAAGCCAACAGGAAGCTTCCAGACATTGAGTGCTAGGCAAGTCTTTATCCTGGAGGGAAATGAAGACAGCTAGGAAAGGGAATCACTGAGTCTCAGGCTGGCTGGCCCTGGATTGCCTGTGGGATGAGTCTCTCTGAGGTCTCCCCCAAAGCCTTTATGGCTACTCCCCGACCTTCCCCTGGTACAGAAAGGCTTCAGGTTTGGAGAGATGGTGGATTCAAAGAATCAATTTTGACTCATTACACTGAAGACTATCTCTAGCTCACCCTGATCACTGTTATTATTTAAAACTTACTAAGGATAACTGGGACTATAAGTAAATGTCTATTCATTATTTTTTTCTCAGATTTCTAGTTTGACCACTCTCTTTGCCCACCTAGATGAAACTTAGAACCAGTTACATACATTGGAAAGAAAAAAAAATTCATTACAACTAAGATTTCATTTCAAGTCTAGATTAATCCATTTGGAATTGACATTTTAAAGTGTTGTCTTTCTTTCCAAGAACACCTTGATCTATGCATGTTGAGACTTCTTTTTTTTTTTTTTTGAGTCATAGTCTCACTCTGTCGCCCAGGCTGGAGTACAGTGGCACACTCAAGGCCACCCCAGTGTTGACCTGCTGGGCTCCCATGAGCCTTCCACCTCAGCCTTCCAAGTAGCCAGAACTACAGGAACGCGCTACCACACCCGGCTAATTTTTTATTTATTGTAGAGACGAGGTCACACTGAGTTGCCCAGGTTGGTCTCAAACCTGCGGGCTCAGGCAAAGGACTTCTTTAATGTCCATCAGCAGTAGCAGTGATAATGGCTAATATTTCTTGCACATCTATGTAGGTCCAGGCCCTGGTCTAACAACTTTACGTCCCCGTCACGTGTGTCCCCTCTATATATGTGACTAGCTTTACCTCTGGATGATACAATTGTATGTGGGAGGTACCAATACTATCCCCTTTACAGACGTGAGAAGACAGCATGGAGGAGTAGGATTTTATTATTTCTTCGCTTTGGTTTTATATTTATTTTCCTGGCATTGTACAGCTTTACTAAAAGTATGAGTAAGATGTCTTTCAGTAAGAGCATCTATGGAAAGTCTAGGTTTCTTTGGCCTATTAGTCTGGTGTATAATGTAAATATAGTTCCAGCTGTTCAACTGTTGCCTTCTGAAATTAACCCCTCTTTGTGAAGTGTATTATTCCTTTAATGTTATCCTATTGTCCTTATAATGCTTATTTAAACTCTGTACATTAGGGCTCAGGAGAGGCTGTCCTGTAGTCATCTCCCTACCATAACCATACAATATTGATGCTCATTCCATCAGAAATAACCAGGACGCTGCCTTGTGTTCTATTCACTCAAACAACAAAAAGAGCGCCAGAAAATTTATTCAAAAAAATTAAACTATTGTATGCCCTGTACCAATCTGGTGCTCTCTTGTTAGTTTAGTTTTATTTGCTTTTGTTTGTGGAATAGCTCGTTGGTAACATAAAATAATAGATAGTTACAAGAATATGGTCTGGGATAAGATGACTAGATCAATGAAATAAAAGTGAGCGTCCAAGACTCTATCCAGGATAAATGACTTTAGCACAGCAAAAGTGGCATTTCATCTTGGAGAAAAAGAAAATGTTGGAACAGCAGAGTCCTTTGAAAACAATCAGAAGTGCACCTCTGTCTTAATCCTCACGCAGAGACAAATCTCAGAGGGTTGAAATTTACATCGGAAAATTAAACTATTAATGCACTCAATGAAAAAAATTGGGTGAATCATTTTCTAATTTTTCTGTGGAAGATCAGGTAGATTTAATAAAAACTTCCTGAAGGCCAAATCTATCTGAAAACTACAAGGTAAATAAGAAGCTTCAGGAAAAATCATTACCAACAAATAGGAGAGAAAATGGATGTATCCTTGTTTCAGAGAGCTCATAAAATTCTGCCAGGCTCGGTGGCTCAGCCTGTAATCCCGCGCTTTTGGGAGGCTGAGGTGAGTGGATTGCCTGAGCCCGCGGGTTCGAGACCCGCCTGGGCAAGCAAGACCTCATCTCTACAATAAATTAAAAAATTTGCCAGGAGTGGTAGCGCACGCCTCTAGTTCCAGCTACTTGGAAGGCTGAGGCGGAAGGATCGCCAGAGCCCAGCAGGTCGAGGCTGCGGTGGCCAGGAGCAGCCACTGCACTCCAGTCTGGGCAACAAAGTGAGACTCCAACTCAAAAAAAAAAAAAAAAAAAAAAGAAATATGCCAGTTTCCACTGAGCTGACATTTTAGGACATGGACCGGAATCATTCTTTTAAGAATCACATGGACATAGTATTGTGATATTTTTAATCTCCAGCCTTTTTTTTTCCCACTTGATTATAGTAGCATGGGTAGAGTTCTCACTGTTTTACAGATACTTATCTTTCCTTTTTCATGTCAATACATAGAAAAATAAGTTTGCTAATGGAGTTTCAGTTTCAGGATACTTTTCAGGACATATCTATTCCATATATTGACAAAAATCTTGCATGAAGTAAGTGAACACAGCTACATTGTAGTATTAACGTCAGGATATCTTTGTTAAATTATGTAACAAATAAAAAGAAAATACAGGAGAGATTATAAGTGTACAAATTATGCCACTTAAAACAGATACAGTTCAGCCTTTTGTCAGCCCAGACAGTAGTAAAACCACAGCAGATTCTTCAAGATTCTCTATGGGTGGGGACTCTCTGCTTGGCCATGGGAAATGTAAGAGAGGGATGAAATGTTGGGGAGACCTCTGAAATCTGAATCATTGAGGTTCATCTGCCACTTGGGAACCTCCTATTACATTTCTGAGATCATTAGCATTCTGGCTCCTGGACGTGTCTCTCTTTTTTAACACTTCAGTAGAGGCAGGGCTTTATGGATCTGACCTAGAGTTTCCTTAGCTCTCTGAAGCTTTATTGTGTTTCATTGAAGACTGTTGCATACTACAATCTGTTTTAGATGATACCCTGAGAAGAAATATGGAGAATCATTGAATATCTTTTAATATTAGGCATGTGTGGCAAACACTTCTCAATATTTTGTTTTTCTCTTCTTGATCACAAAATGCAGTGACTTCTTTTAGGGTGAAATTGGTGTCGCTCCTTTTGAAGCAGTAATTAGTGAGTTTCCAGAAAATTCTTGCCTGCAACTTTATGAGTAAAATTTTACAAACCTTACTGATGCTTCCTTACTCCTCCTACATGAGAACAGTGCAGTGACAATTTAGTCCCTCAAAACTTTCATAAAATATCATTTGATGTTGTTCTAAAAGTCTCGGAAATATTTCTAGAAGGATACACCTCACCCATTCAGTACACTAGGCTAGTTCTGCCCAACAGAAATATAATGTGAACTGCATAGGCAATTTTAAACATTCTAGTAACCATGTTAATAAATGTAAAAAGAAAAAAAATAAATAAATAATTTTTATTTAATTAAATACAGCCAAAATATTGTTTCAACATATGATTAATACAAATATTGAGATAGTTTACATATTTTGTACATTGCTTCAGTTTTTAATTTTAAAATGTGGCACTAGCCACATTTCTTATCTTTATTTTATTTTTATTTTAAAGATGTGGGATACAATTCAGGGCTAGGTATACAAATGTTCATTATGCAGTTACCCTTGTTGATGAGGTGTGTCCCTCCCTCCCCTGGCAGTTTCCCACAACTGCCAATCCCTTTCTTATAGTATTATGACAATTGTTCAAGGTCCGCTTATGAGTGAGAACATATGGTACTCTGTTCTTTGTTTCTGTGATAGATCACTGAGTGTGATCGACTCTAAATCCATCCAAGTTGCTGTGAAGTCCATATGTTTGTCCTTCTTTATGACTGCATAATATTCCATTGTTTATTTATACCACACTTTTTTTATCCAGTCCAACTTCAATGGGCAGCATAGTTGGTTGCATGTTTTTGCTATTGTGAGTAGAAGCACTAACCACATTTCAAATGTTCAATAGCTCATGTGATTCTAGTGGCTTCCATATTGGACAGTGCAGTGCTTGGCCAATAATTCACCCTGACACTGCTTCTTTAATTTTATGCTACTGTATTATTTATGCAAATCCACCAATTAGGATTGTACAATGCCCCTAGTTAATACAGTCATTCTATTCTAAGCAGAACACTGTAAAGTCTTTTCAATTTGCTTCCTAGAATATGAAAGATTTCCCATTCCAGTGCAATTATTATTTCCATCAACTTACAAAAATTTTTCTATCATTCTTCCATTTGAAGGTAGTGAAATTTCAAAATTATGTTCAAAAGCCTCTTCATGCTTTTTTTTTTTTTTTAATTTTGGAGTTGGAGTCTCACTCTGTCGCCCCTGCTGGAGTGCAATGGAATGCTCATGCCACCCCAGCATTGACCTGCTGGGCTCAGGTGATCCTTCCACCTCAGCCTTACAAATAGCTGGAACTACAGACAAGTGCTACCACTCCCAGCTAATTTTTTGATTTATTAAAGAGATGAGGTCTCGCCAAGTTGCTCAGGCTGTTATCAAGCCTGCGGACTCAGGCAATTTTTTTTTTTTAATTCTAAGCCATCTAAAAGTTTTTCACTTAGATACCTTTTGAAACCTGAGTCTTTTCTATGACTGGTATAGGCTTGGCATGTCTTATTAATGTAGCTTCTGCATCATTTCAAAGGTTAATTTGTCTCAGCCTTGTACTTCCCATTATCACTTCATAATCTTAGGAAAATAGCAACCTGCATGGAGATACTTCAGCACCTGTACTGCAACACACTAGGTCGCAGGACTACATGTGGCCAGTGTAGCAGTTTATGGCCTAAGCTCTATAAACTCGTGTTTCCCAAGTAGACGATGTGGTCTCACAATATGGTACAAATCTTATACTTTAGACATACATTGTGGGTCTTGGTGTTACCTAAGAGATCAAGGTAAACAAAGATATCAGAGCAGCCAAAAATGCAGGCTTCAAGATTTCAGTTTGGGTGGTGATGTTGGGTGGTAAAAAACAAGGGACCAAAAAGAGGAACAGATTTAAGGGATCTGTAGTAACAACTTGTGTTTTGCCTTTCTTATCTATTTTTTCAAGTATTTTTTTGGCATTTTGCTTGTCGTAAATAGAATTTCAGGCACATGTAACTGGCATTAGAAACTTATTCATTAAAGATGCTGAATAAATGTTTGAGAACTCATTCAATCAGTAGTGCTGGAGAAGATCTTACAAATAACCTTCAAATGTCACCTTATCAAAAATTGTATGATGACTGCCTACTGGTGAGGAAGGCAGCCCCCTCCCTCCCCTGGCAGTTACTTAGTTTCTAAAAACAGAAGTTATTATTCTGAAAATGCATGAACTCAATGGTATAGAGCTAGTCTCATAGAAGAAAAGTAAATGTGCTGAAACGTATTCTTTGCATTGCTAGTCCTACACATAATGCGGGGTTGGTAGCAGACAAAATATTCATTCCTTGTCAAATATAGCATCCAAAGAGCGACCAACTTAATAATCTATTTTAGTAATGGCTAAATAAACACAATTATCCTCATGGTTTACAAGGTTGATACGTTCGTTACATTTCAAGTCTGTATAGACGTTAGTTTTCAAAGTAACTGGTGTAGCTGCCTGGAGCATAATTTCAGCTGTGGTAGATTCTGAAAGAGAAAAAGATGATATGCGTTTTGTTTCCAGTCCTGTCTCTGGAAGACATCTGTGAACCTCTTAATTAGAATCTCCCAAAAGCTTAGATGAGTTTCATCCTGATAACACGCCTGGGTATAGATGTAGATCTGGAGGCTTTGAAACTTTATTTGAATAATCTGAATACAATAATTGTAATTAAAAGGATTTGAAGAAAATACACATAATCATAGTGACAAATTAAATATATAGGTGAGATACATCTAAAATAATTTGTATTGAGCCTCTGAGCTTTTCACTGCTTTTGCTCATAATTAAAATTCCAAATGTTTTGTAAATGTAAACGTTGAACATCTTTAGCTTAGTGGTTTAAGAATAGTTAATATGTATTGCATATGTTCTTTAGCCTAAAGCAGATTTATTTCACTCCTCTTTTAAACTTGATGGTGTAATTAAGATGTTCTAACTTTAACAATATTCAATATACCAAAAAGAAATCTTTTATAGTTAAAAATCTTACAAGGTGAAACAAATGTTTAGTCAACAATAAAGATAATTGTTTTGGTTTAGTGCATTTCTACTGAATATTTGTGATTCATACATTCAACCTAATTGTTATTTACTAAATTAAAAAAGTGGACACAGAAAAAATAAACCTGACCCAATTAATATTTAATTAATTTAACCAATGCAGACTGACTAATGAATTTTACACAGATTCCCTTATTTATAATTTAGAGATGAGAGTGTTAACTTCTCTTTAGAGAAAGGTAATTCCCAACCTCCAAGTAGTTTTGGGTAAAAACATACAAATAAGAATGACTGTTTTACATACTTCCTTTCATGATATAAACCTTAGACTGATGAAGCTTTAGATTTTAGTATTGTATATATCACATATTGAAAGGAAGTTTTTAAAATATTTTTTTTGAAATCATGAGCAACTAATTTTTGTCTTCACAGTTATTTAGGGTAGTTCTCTGGAATTTTCCAGAAGACTGAGCTGAACATTTGCATAAATACAAAGCAATACATTTGAGCGCAGGAAGCACAGAATTACTTTCATATCTTATTTAAGCTTCTGTAGAGACTGTAGAATTATCCCCAAGGGAAATGAGTAACACTTGAGACCAAAGAAGCAGCAGACCACAGAATATTGGCAGAATATTAAAACTCATTTATATGCACACACATACATACAGACATGCACATTTACATTTTTAGGAATATAAAAAGCTACACACCTCTTGCAATGTAAGCTACAGTTTTGTGTGCCTAAGATGTGGGTACCCCACTCTTGTCATTGTTTCTCAAGAATCACTTCATGACTTGATTCTCTGTATCCACTTCCGGAAATTTCAAAAATTATTTGCTTATTGTTTTAATTTTATAAACTGCTTAACTTGAAATGTTAAGAGACCTGGATTATACTAATCTTTAAAAAAAAAGTAATACTGAATCAAAAAAATACAATTTTGAAATTACAACTAGAAAATGGGAATATCTGTGACATCTTAAAACCCTTACTATTTGCAAGGAACCAAGAGTGCTCTTACTTGATTTTATGAAGACCAGGCATGAGGATATCAAATTCGTAGCTTACAAGGCTGTGAGGGTGGATTCCCATCTTGCCTAAGAAGAAAATAATTATTTCTGGGCATTTAAAAAAATGTTTCACAATGGCATTATTTATGATGTAGGTATACATTGTTCTGAAATTGTTACCGTAATAACGAATTAATAATAGGCCCTGTGATAAAGTTTAGTAGACCCAATTTGAATATTTTAATATTAAGTAATATATAGCAAGAATTGAAAAGGAAGTAAGGGATCCTGAAAAAAATGACTACACTATACTGGAACTTAAGTCATTATTCAAAAACTTTTCCAAGAACAGAGATAATTTATCTTAATTTCAAAAGATATTAAGGAAGGGCATTGTATCATGACTTATGCTTTTTCTACCACTCTTCATTAGTTTAATAAATAATATTTTTATTCCAGGTAATCTTATGTTTATTTTGTATATCATATTCTTGTTTTACTTTTATAAATTATTAGCTATAGCTATTTTGATTCTTATCTAGATTCACGCAAAATAATGCGAAGATAAAGCTACAATTTTGATTCTCACAGCTTCCTTTCAGAAATGGCAACATAAGGCAAAGTTATTTATATTCTTGTCTATTTCAGATGTTTGAATCTCTCTCAAATATCTTGTCTAACAATCACTTTAAATGTAGAGACTTTCTATTGTTTTTTTTTATTTCTTAATGTGATTCTCTTTCTAGAAGACAATAATCTTTTGTAATGATAGGTCAGAGAACTCAGTCATGATGTATGGATATGTGTTTGTATGCACATTTCAGATACTTTTAAGGAAAGCTTTTGTGACACATTGAATTTGTCTTTTTCAGATTTATTAAGGGATGCTCTTTGTGGTGATGTTGGTTGTGCTGATTATGTATTTTCAATCTTGGTTGGCTTTAAATATCTCTTTTTGGTATGCTTTTTAAAAATCACCTGGAACCTGGAGATATAGCACATATTAATGTTCTTCCTTTCTTGAAGAGCATAGGTAAACAAGTCTCATCAGACTCATTTACCTTCCACAGATACAAAACTTAATAATTATAGATTTAGTCTTTTATATTGGACAGTGCATTTGCTGGAATCTGTTTTTATGTGAACTTACATGTTATTTCATTGTTTTATTCAAGCTATTGTTTCTTCATACATTTATTCAATGAATTCTTTTTAGTATCTACTATGTACTAAGCACAGCACTGAGTATTAGGGACATAAATCTAAATATGATAGAGTCTCTATTCTCAAGGAATTATCACTTTTCATTGGTAAATGCAGATGGAGGTAAACACTCACAGTTCAGGTGAAAAGCTCTGGGGGATGTAGGAGCACAGAGAGTTCATTGCAGAACTAAGACCTGAAAGACCAGTTAAGTGTTTGGCAAGTGGAGAAGAGAAACAAGCCTGGAGAAACCCAAGAAAAGGGAGATAATATGTGCAAAGGTATAAAGATGATAAAATACCTCTCATATTTAGCAACATTCAAGGAATTGAATGTCTGTGGACTTAGGTATTAGAGGGGGTGAGAGTTAATATACAAAAGTGGAAAAGTCGTTGGAGACATTTACGAAGAATCTAACACGATGTAGCCTAAAAGAATGGGCAATAATTAAAAGATATTATAATTTTCCTCTTAGAAATATCCTTAAATTTTTCTTCTCTTTCTTTTTCATGGTATTCATCAGGCAAGCCTCTCACTCTGGGTAAACTCAGCTATTCATAGGTCCTGCATTTGCACCTAAGTAGTTGAACATTGCTGAAAAAAATAGCATATCTGGTGTTTGGTCTCATTTGAAATTCTTCATTATAAATCTCAGACACTCCACCATGCTGAATAGTCTACTGTCCTTTCGTGGTATGTTTGCTTTCATGTCCAAAATGATTATTTTAAACCTTCTTATCTTTCCATAAAACCAATACTTCTGCTAAAGTCAATGAATGTTAGCAATGATGTTAATGATGAAGATGATAATGATGACAGCTACGACAACAAAGGTTAATGATGTTGATGCTTTGTGGAGTTCCATCCTACTGTATTATCAAGCTTTAGATTCTGTAATTACATCTTCCCCACTCCTGTAACATCAGGTTCTCCCTCTCTACTTAGTTGTTTCCTCTGGCATGCAAACATAAATTCGATTTTGGTATTAGATTCTTAAGGGGGGAAAATGCACTTGAAGATGCTTTAACAGTTTTTAGTATTTGTAAGCACCGAGTAACAATTTTATGTAATTTCTAAATATTTGAATCATAAAATATACTTCACAGGTTAAAAAATTTAAACCTGTAAAACATTGTAAAAAATAGACAATGATTTCAAGCATACTAGTTAGGAAACGATTACACTGGTGTATGACCATTTACTTAAATTATTCAATTTAATTTATAGCTAGACTGTAAATAGTACTGTTCTGTGTCAGAATTTATGTATTATATATCACTCTGTGCAAGATTAACCCAGAGCCAAATGGGCATATTCCTCAAATGGGTCAGCACAGAGGATTCAAGACCAGATCTCATGAAAACCAATTATTTACTATTTAGCTATTCAAAGCAAGAGAAACACCATCTTCTTGGAATGGTTTATTTGAAGCCAACCTACGAACAGACACTGTGTTCCATTAACAGTTCTATTTCATTTGATTTGTCTTAAAATTGTAGAATCACAGAATTTTGATTCTTACGGTCTCTGGGGAATAAACCTTGAGGTCAGATAGTGTAAGCTTCCATTCAGTATCCCTGACATATTCACTTTTGGTGATCACTCCTCCCTTTACTGTGTGCTCACAAAACAGCTCTACTAGTATTTCACCAGCGATCAATGTTCACTGGTCTATAATTTTGAAAATTTACCTCCTGCCAATCTTTTCAACACAGGTTTCAGCATTGTTATGCCTCTAGGTTTTGGCAGCTTTCCTGTTCCTCATGACAACACAAATATTATCCACCATGGTTATCTGTGTGGTTGTGTGCATTTACTTGCAAATTGTTTTATTTCTCCCACAATATAATTAATTTGGATTTAAAGTAAACTATGGTGGGTTCTTATTTTCTCTTTTTAAAATTTTCAGAACTTTGTTCTCTCCTAATCACAATCTTACTACCTTTCATTGTTTGTGGTCATTTTCCTTGATAGAAAAGCAGAAACAAAACAGGATTCAAGTCATTCTGCTCTGTGCTGGATTCTGTTATAGCACATATGTTTCAAGCACTAAAGTTTATATATTCGTTGCTATTTTTCTAACTCTTGCATGACTTAAAAGAATGTTCTCTTGTCTGAAGTGTAGGTCACTGGGACTAATGATGATGGTCCTTCTGGTGTTGCTGATGTGATGCTAATAATAATGATAATGCTAGTCCTAGTTTGACACCACTACACCTAATATGATACCACTAAACCTAATATGACATTAGCCTAAGGATGGGAACAATGATAATGCTACCAATAATATAACATCATCACTACACTCATACCCTCCCCCCCACAGACTCTTACACACACTCACACATTTAACTGAGTGTTTACTATGTGCTGTGAACGATAATTATGCACTTTATATATACTGTCTCATTTAATCTTCACAAAAGTTTTATAAGGTACATATTAGCTCCATTTTTATAGATAGACAAGCTAAGAACTTCTTAGCTGGTAGTTTGCTGAGCTAGTGTTCAATTCTACCTTCTGCAGCCCCAAAGTCCATTTATATAACCACAGTGCATTACGTAGATAAAAATTTTATAAATTTAAACTAATTTTTCTATTATCCAGCAAGTTTTCTTGTGTTTGTTTTGCGCTTCTTTACCACTTTGCCTTTAAGTCAGTATTTTTATGTGAGACTCAATTTTGAGGTATTTTTCATTTTACCATTTACTTCTATGGTATCTTACTAAAATACTTACCTGAAACTTTGAGAATCGGCTTTTTCTAAAATCCTAATCTATGTGTAATGATGCCTCATATGTCATTCGTAAGCCCTTATATAAAGTTAATTCTATCAAGATTTCTTTTTTATACCCTTCACCTAACATTTTTTTTTTTTATCGTAGAGTCAGATTTAGAGAGGTTCTCACACTTGCTTCCATAATTCATGTTATGGAAGAATGATGCAAAGCACATCACAAATTCAGCCATGCCTTTCCTTAGTAAATTAGAATTCAAGTAGGTCATAAGTAATAGAAGTTTGTTCTATGTACTGTTTTCTTTCAGTTTTATGATCTGTAAACTGTCACTTTTTTCTTTTATCTGGTTAGATAGCTTCTGGTATACATTTCCCTAAAATATTATGCTTTCTCTCATTCATTTCATCTCAAGGTCTCTTGGGATTTAAACCATAGCCTAAATCTAAATTAAATGTGCCTACTTTACTTTAGTCTTATTCATTTATTATGTGTACATCTAATAAATGTCAGGCACTATACTAGGTCTGGACACATATAAAGGTAAATAAGGTAGGTTAACATACGAATTTTTCAAATAGTTGATAGAATGTCTAGAATGTGTTTGTATTGTGATTCAAGTAAGGCAGTTCTTTCTAGAAGTTCTATTGGAAAGATAATTAATTATGTAAAATAAATCAAATTTGATGAGTGCTAAAAGAGAAATCAGGAGACTGGGAAAACTTACAATACAGAGATTTAGCCTGTTCTAGGATTTCAAAGAGATATCTTGAAGGAAATGGCAATTGGACTGGCAATGAAGTGAAAACGAGTTTTCTTTGAATGTTTATTTTGTGCCAATGACTTTATATAGGCTCAACCCAGGCACTTATTAATTCAGTAACAATATCTATTTTGCTTACTACCAAGGAACTTATGTGATTCTCTAATTCTTTATCTACAGAATGTGTATAATAGGTTATTATAAACATTCAGTAAGATATCTATGGATGTTATCGTAAATTATTCATTGACTTTCAAATTATTTATTTTGCTTCTAATTATATAAAACATGTTATATGAGTTACATTAAGAATACAATAATTGCAGGCCCTATTCTCTGATTCCTACACAGATTACCCACTCTTTCATCTTTTAATGGTGTTCACAGAAGTGATCTAATAATTTTTGGTAGAAATTTGGAAGTGGGATTGTAACATTAGATTTCCTAAATTTATTAAAATTATTTTATAAATTGCATGACTTGGACCTAGTGTTTAGTTTTCTATGTGAGAATTATAACATTTTAAAAATTCTATAATACATGTATTTAATAATTATTGTAGATGTCCTCTATGAGTTACCATATTGGTTGCTGGTAAAGTGATATTGTCCTTTGACTTGAAGAATTGGGTCAGAAGACAATAAATACCATTCCAAAAGGATTGAAGAGCTTGAGTGTGAACATGAGCCCGTCAATTTAATTACATATTGTCCATGTTAAGGTGCTACTAACTTGAATCTAACTAAATAAATGAAACAAAAGGTAAATATTTTTTAATGCCCGAGTCTAATATGAGGTATTCCAGTATTAGTGAATATGTGAAACAGTTATGCATTTTAAAACAATGACTTGTAAAATGAAACTCTTGTTTTATGTCTGGTTTTTCTTTGATATTCCACAAAAAAAACTTGCTCTATTTAAAACAAGTCTTCATCAGGAGTAATACTAAAACATTTTAATAGATCATAGAGCAAAGCAATGATCAGTGGTGTGGATGCCATTCCAAGAGCTGGGTCAGGATTCAGGAAGTGAATTGTTGATACTTCAGTTACTAAATCATTGATTATTAGAAGAGAGTGATTAGGTCAATAGCTGTGTTCCAAGCTGGTTGGAACAGTTCTGTGTTGTAACAATTAGTCAAGCTGTATAGATGTATTCTAACTAGCTATCATCTCTGATCTCAGTCTCAGCTGATTTGATTTTCTTAAACAACTTTTTATGCTTTTGAGTAAATATGTTATTCCCTTCATCCCCCTTGTTATCTACCTCATTCATTCCCAATATGGGTGCGGGGGCATTGTCTACTTTTGTTATGGCTCATTCTGGTTGCTATCTAAGGGCGTTACCTCATAGGAGTAGCTCTTCATGTTGTATTCTTTTTATACTTGGAGTATTCACATTGAAAAACAGGCCATGCATCCACTACAGGGTCTCTGGTGCTTAGGCTAGATTCCTTAGATCAAGCCCCTTTGGGGGCTGAAGGAAAAGTCTAAATGATTGCTTTTTTGGCACATTGCACTGTCACATCAAATACTGGTGATATCTTCTCAGTGTCCTGACAGAAACACCTGAGTGATTTTAAATTTTATCACAATGCAATAATAACTACTTATTACTATATTTCTTGAATAACATTAAAAGATAAAAATTTAAGACTGAAATGCTAATGTGGAAATACCTTATCAAATTTCCAATATGCACGTTTTGTCAGCAAATACTTCTTGTTGCCTGTTATATACGACTGAATGCTTCAGTCTGGACTGCTGCTTCTTGCACTTGGGGAGTTCTGCTTAGGTCCTCCATCCCAGCATCCTGTGAGAAATTCAGCCTCTACAGAGGATGTATCGAACAAACATGGCAGGTGTTCAGTATTGACAGGATGCGAGACCATGAACTGGGAATGGAGAGAATGGAAGAATAGTGAGTAGGATGATAAAGAGCAATAAAAGAGAGGGGAATTTGAGAAAGAAATACTTACTGGCATAAGGACGAGCACAAATAATGCATTTACATAGATGTCTATCACATGGATGGGAAGGAAAATTAAAAATTTGCTTAAAGTCCAGATGTTTGGAAAAGTAGACCAATGATTAACTGGCTTCTGAGAAGAAAATGGCTTCTAAGAAGCAAAGGAAGTTGAAGTATTTAGTGCTTCCCCCACCCCACCCTTTTAACTAGAACAGCCTCTGTTTTATCTCTTTTATGTGCTAGAGTTTATGGTACATAAAGATTTCATTTGAGGGAAAAAGAACCGTTTGGGGAAAAAATAGTATTTAAATGACAGAACTAAACTACATGTTCCTTGAAGTTTCTTCTTGACTTCTGTGTGCCTGGGCATAGAGTAGGTATATTTGTTGAAAAGATGAATGAATGAATTTTTTATGGTAAATATGTTTGTTCTCTGGAGATCCTAGTATATTTTATATGATAAAGGCTTGTTTAAATCTAATTTTTTAAAAATGTAAGCCATATTAAAAACTGCAATTTCTTTCTTTTGATCTGATCATTCACTCTACTTTGTAATGAAAAGTGTCATTGAGTAGAAAAATGATGTACATTTTGGAACCAGTTACATTTTGGAACCAGGACTTCCTCTAAATATTTCCCCTAATTACTATATTGTCAGATTTTTACTTATTTTTTAATAAACTTATGCATATACACAGATTTGACTACACTGAATATAATATAACCTGAATTCTTTCATGAATTTTCTTTTCAGTATTTAAGAATAAAATCATTTCACCATGTGCTACCTTGATAATTCTACTAAATCTTAATTTTTTACATAGAAAGGAAAATATGCAACTAACTCTGAGATAGCATTTTTTATGCATTCGGTGTGTATTTATTAAGGGCCTCTATGTGCCGGGAGTTGTGCTAAGTGCTGGCTATGTAAAAATAAGGCAGATGTGGTTCTTAGCCTACAAAAATTCAGTCTGGTGTGAAGAGGCAGGCACATTAATAAGTGTAAGAGTGTTATGTCCGCAGGCCCCTTCGGGGTATTGTGGGGATACAGAGAAATCACTGTACATGCGAGAGAGTCTTGAGATCTGAAGTGAAAAGATTTAGATTTAAAACTTGGCCACTACTAGTAGTGATGTGTCTCAGCAAGTTACGTAATCTTTTTTTCCATCTCAGTTTTCTCAGCTTCAAAATGGTAGTGAATGACTCCAAGTTTTTGTAAGAATCAAATGGTCATATTTTCTAAAGTGTTTTGTGATTTGTATATACTATATGAGTGTTAACTTTCTATATGTCCTTCTATGAAAAAGCAAATGGAAATGCTTAATATTTATAGGCAGGTGTTAGGTAGCAAAATGTGGGAATGACTAAGAATGACATCTTAGTTGCCCACCAATGTCATATAAATTAGCATTCATCACATAAGTATCTTCCTTCTGTATGAATATTAATTTCCTGTGATCTTCCTGCATTTGGGACTGTTTTAGAATAGTTATTCAATTCTCAATTCATGTGACCTGTTTCTGTGAGGAAATGTAGAAAGCAAAGGTTTTCAGAAGTCATGAAATAGCAATTTGAAGATAATTGCTACTGATTCAGCATGATTGAAATCCAAAGATAAAACTTGGTAGAAGAAGATTGCAATATGTTCCCTTTTTCATGCTCCAGGGCCTTCCATTAAACAACTGAACGGTTGCTCACCTTGGGTAGGCATATTTCTTTTTATGTTTCTATAAGCTGCTATGAAGATGCTCTCTTTGAGAACAATAAATGGAACTGTACTGAGATGAGAACATTTTTTCAAAGTTGTAAAATGTCTATTCTACCAAAGTAGGAGGGACCTCAGGAAAATGAGGGTACCAGATGAGTGGAAGTTCAATACCATAAAGAATCCTGGATAAGGTGCCAGGAGACCTGGCTTTTAAACAATTATGAGGCAATCTTACTATGTTATCTGATATATAAAATGGTAAATTTACACTGCAGCAAAATTTATGTAGTCTCTAAAGTTGCCAATGACACTATTATTTTGTAAATTTATTGAATCCCAACTTGAAGATCACTTTTTCTTCCATCGAGGAAAGTATTCAACGAATAGCATATTCACTCATATTTGGATGATGTTAGTCTAATGGATATAAACATAGTTATAGATGACAGTACTCCACAGAAGGATGAGGAAATAATTTAGAAGTGTTAGGGGTTTTTGTTGTTGTTGTTTTTGTTACAATAATGGTGGCATCTCTAGCATTTTGAGGAGCAGGTTTGCTAAAGAGCTTATAGTGTTTGGGATTTTCCTATACAATGAAGAATTGTCCCGTGCAAGATGCCAGTGTTGTCTCATTGAAAAATACCAGTAGAGCAAGCTTTCATTTACAACTGATAAGGCAATTCTAAAAAGTAAAGAATTTTGATTCTGATTGCTGAGCAAGTTTGTGACTGATGAGATTCCCCTGACTTTCAGGTCATTCAACTCCATTTCTTTGTCTTCTTAATGCCCCAGTTGTCAGTATAGATTTGCTTTTACCTGCTTGGGAAAAATCTACCACCATATTCTTTACAAAGTTACACAAAAACTATCTAAAATGTAATGTCATTCTTCAGCTTTTGTTCTTGTTACATTACTTTCTTCCAAAGCATAAATCTTCCTGTAGTTATGGATTAGTCAAATGTGATATTCCCAAACAAACAAAAACAAAGATGAAATGATTTTGCAGGAGACCTTGTTTGTTTGTTTACCTTAAGGTACTTTCAGACTATAGTGGATATATAATCAAAGATTCTTTCCTATGTAAGGCATCACTTCTGCTGCGGAACATTCTTTTAACTCCTTCTAATCTGCATAAAAGCTTTGCACATATTATACGAGTTGCCCCTATTATAGTACTTACAACTGCATTGTGATTATCCTGTTAATGGTCATGCTCCCCCATTAAACTTCAGACTCTTTGTAATCAAGGACTTTGCTTTATTCACCTCTGAATTATCAGTGCCCCATGTACTTTTTGGCTTTCATAGTGTCTTGAATGCTTGAAACCCTAAATGGAAAATCCAGAATGGATTTGGAGTCAAGAGTCCACTATGGAAACCACATCTCTGCTAAATTAATGGTCTTGTGAAACTGATCTCAGCAGGACTCAGTGTGTTTATCTGAAAAAAGAGAAATGGCAATTTCTACCCTGAGTATGTCTATCAGAGAACTGAGTTTGAGGAGAGGCAAGAATAATTAGGTATATTATTTATATTCAAATGAACATTTCTGCAGTAAAGTTAAAGGATTCTTCTTACAACACAGGGTTTAATTAGCCTCAAATAGGGAATATTTGATCAGATTAGTTTATCTGGTCTGTAATTTTATCATGGTAGACATATTTGAGGAAGAGAAATGATAGGCCAGTACAAGATGGTGTCCTGCCAAATCATTTGAAACCCACATGGCTTTCTTGTTTCAGTATCTGAAACTGTAGCGTGGTTTTCTTTATATGTTTGTATAAACTGTCTAAGATCTGGGTTTAGGACACTATTTTTACCATACACCATATTGTTATGTTGGCTCTATTTAATAATACTGTTTAATAACACTTAGTCATCACACAAGAGCAGAACACTGTCACTATGTAGTAATGACTAGTCTGTGGCATATCAGTCACCAATGTGCTGTGTCCAAGGCCCAAGGGACTTTGAGCATGACTGGCCTGGCCATGGCCTGAATCATCTCTCAAAGTATCGATCTGAGGATTGAGATAATCACCTGCATGTGTCTGACACTTGGGAGGTATTTGGCTCACAATTGTTGCTTCTTTGTGTTTACTCTGTATTTCTAACACTTTAAGACACATAAAATATTTGTAAGTGATAAAAAAATGGGCTTTTACTTCAGTTAAGTGTTAAATGACTGCTTTCTTATGTCTAGCACTGACCTAAAGCAATATATGTATACACACATATGAAATGTATACCATTTTTCAAAGATATGGGATACAATTCAGGATTAGGTATACAAGTGGTCATCATACAAGTGAAATTTGGGCCTCCCTTTGGTCCCCACTTCACCTGGTTTGAGATCAAGTACTCTTATTGATGTTATGTGCCCTTCCTCTCACTCCCCTGGCAGTTTCCAGCTACTGCCAATCCCTTTCTTATAGTATTATGATAAATGTTCAGGGTCTGCTTATGAGTGAGAGCATGTGGTACTCAGTTATTTGTTTCTGTGATAAATCACTGAGTATTATATACTCTAAATCCATCCAAGTTGCTGCAAAGTCCATAATTTTGTTGTTCTTTATGGCTGTATAATATTCCATCATGTATATGTACCACATTTTTTTTTTTTACCCAGTCCAGTTTCAGTGGGTAGTATGGTTGGTTCCATGTTTTTGCTATTGTAAATTGTGCTGCAGTATACATGTGTGTGCAGGTGTCTCTTTAGTAGAGTGATTTAGGTTCCTCCAGGTATATTCCCAGAAGAAGGATTGCTGGGTCATATGGAAGGTCAATTTCTAGTTCTTTTATGATTCACCATACTGTTTTCCATAGAGGCTGAACTAGTTTGCATTCTTACCAACAGCGTAGAAGCATTCCCTCTTCTCTATATTCTCACTAGTATTTGTTGTTTTTTGTTTTATTAATGATAGCTATTCTTCTGGAGTTAGGTGGTATCTCAGTGTGGTTTTGATTTGCATTCCTCTGATGATTAGTGAGGCTGAGCATTTTTTCGTGTGCCTGTTGGTTGCTTGTATGTCTTCTTTTCAGAAGGGTCTATGATATGTATGTCATTTTTGTAAGGCGGTTAAGTCAGAAAAGAGTATCAGCCACAGCCGGGCTCGGTGGCTCAGCCTGTAATCCCGCACCTTTAGGAGGCTGAGGTGAGTGTATTGCCTGAGCCCGCGGGTTCGAGACCCGCCTGGGCAAGCGAGACCTCATCTCTACAATAAATCAAAAAATTAGCCGGGCGTGGTAGCGCATGCCTATAGTTCCAGCTACTTGGAAGTCTGAGGCAGAAGGATCGCCGGAGCCCAGCGGGTCGAGGCTGCGGTGTCCGGGAGCGGCCACTGCACTCCAGTCTGGGTGACAGAGTGAGACTCCAACTCAAAAAAAAAAAAAAAAAAGAGTATCAGCCACATACACATCACATTTTGTGGAGGCTTTGTAAGCACCAACCCCTGAGTAGGGATGTCATGGATTGAACTGTGATCCTGCAAAATCCGTATGTCCAGTTCCTAACCCTCAGTACCTCACATTGTAACATGATTTGTCGATAGGGTTTTTACAGAGGTAATCAAGTTAAAATGAAATCATTACAGTAGACCCTAATTTGATATGATTGGTGTCCTTATGAAAAGGAGAAATTTAGACACAGAAACATGCATAGAGGGAAGATAATGTGAAAAGACATAGGAAAAAGATGGTCATCTACATGCCAAGGAGCATGGTCTGGAACAGATTTTTTTCCTCATGGGTCTTGAAAGCCCTGCTGACACCTTGTATTGGACTTCCAGCTTCCAGAATTCTGAGACAAAAATTTCTGTTGTTTAAGCTACTTGGTATGAGATACTTTGTTATACTAACCTTAGCAAACTAATACATGAGGGGAGTGGGAAATTTGTCCACGTAGAATCTTCCTCTGCCATGGTGCTCCTGTAATTTAAGCTTCACTTTAAGCAATATGCCAGAAGGGTTTATGTATACTATAGACATCTGAGAGAATAAATGTCTTTGTAAATTGAAGATCGTGTAGCTAGATATCTAAAAAGCAAAGAAAAATTGAATTTTTAAAGAAAATTGCATCTTTATGTTAATTTGTTTTCTAACACATTCATTGAGACAATGGAAAATGATGGCATTATTATAATGCACAGAACAGAGAGTGCTGATTCTCACGATTGATTTCCTATATCTGTGATTTATATAGTAGTGTGGTAGCAAAGATAGTGGTGTATCAGCGCTGCTCTTGAATTCAAAAACTTTAACTTACTCCAAAATTGCCAATTACCTCAAAGGAGGGTAATAATGCTTGCAAATCCCCAACAAACATAGAATTCAAAAAAGAAAACAGCCAACAGCCTACATAACTGCCACTTTATTGATAGAAATCAGCAAGACAGAGCAAGCATATCCTTAAGAGTAAGCAGTTCTTCCAGCAAGGAGCCTCAAGGTGTGTTCTTTCTGCCTAATGGATGCATAAACAATAAAATAAAAGTGGGTAGTAGTTTCACTTGTTTCTGATGAAGTTCCAGAATAATGCTTTAGAGTTTTATGAAATATAATATTGGTAGGCAAGTCCATATCACCTTGCCAAGCTCTTGAAAAGCCTTGAGTAACAAACCCAACCTGCAAAAAGAAAGTATTTTAAAAATTATTTTCTTGCTTTAATAAAACGTGGACATAGTTTTATTTTTTCTGTTAAGCCCATCGTATATCTCCATCCTGTAAAAACACATAGCAGCCTTCTGTAGAACCAAATTCAGGTAAATTTTATTATTTCTTAAGACATTTTTAGCTTTTATATTTCCTATGCTCATCTTTTCCTGTAACAGTACATCTCACTGCTGCATGTATTCCTGAGTGTGTTTTATAAGTTTATGCATTTTTGTTTTTGCTGAGGGTGGGGCTTTGGCTTGGATTGACCAAGGTTCAGATGTTACTTTATTCCCAATGCTCAAAACGCCCATGTTTGACCCTATGCCAGGCACTGGAATACAGAACCAGGGAGACATCATATTTTGCTTTAAAGAACTTATAGCCTTTAGATCTTACTTATATAGTACCTTTGTAACCTTGGCCAGGTTGCTTTCTGAATAAATTAATTTTAATCTTGCACAGTTGTTATGGAGATTAAATAAGTGTGTATCATGTTAAGTGTGGTACCCAGTGCATGGGATATACTCAGTGAATGCTATCCTGTTCCATCAGTAGATGGTTATATGGTGAATGAGTGAATGAGTGAGTGTGTGTGTATGTGTGTGTGTGTAAAATATAACTAATGAAAATGTCTTTGAGATGTTTCTATAGTATTAGATATGATAGTGATTAATGGTCTCCTTTGCCTGGTATCCTTTTCCCAAGTGGTTTATAGAGAGTCTGAATGGGAGAATTTGAGTGGTTGAGTAGAAAACAAATTTTAAATAGTGAAGTTAAAAGAAAAATATCGATTATATTATCAAGTATGATATTAAAAAATGATTGATGGGTTGAGAGTTTAGGGGATTGTAGTTTAATGGTGTAATGCTGTTATAAATTGTATGGATTTTTTCCCCCATAAAACTAGTGTACTGAATATACAGTAACATATTTTTCTAGGCTGGATAATATGATTGTCCATGTGAAATAATTTTTGGATCATAGATAGGCATATTTGTCTTCTAAATGTTTTCTCATCTCAATAAACACAATAATTCAAATCACAGATCCAACCCACTGTGCATAACTACATATACTTGTTCATTGTAAAATAATTGCCTGTAGTGATATTCTTGAGACTGAAGGCAGTGATTAAATTAGAATCAGTATGTCTACTTGATAAAGCAGGTAAATTTATAATATATTTGAGGCATGTTTTCAAGAAAAGGTGTTAAATGCCTTCAACATTTCAAAATTTAGTATACTCTCTTGCCTTTTGCAGGCCACCTAAAATGAGCTGTCAGGTGTTTGAGTACAAGGTACCTGTTGAAATGTGTTTATTATCTGAGGTCACTAAAGTAAGAACTAGCCGATTAGTGTATCATATACTATATGCAACTAAAAACAATAATGCCCATCAAATGGGCACAGTTTACTTTTGAAGTCTGATAGCTAGTAGTTAAAAGGTCTGTTAACTGAAGAGTATAACAAAATTCATTAATAAACCATGAGGGCTTTGTTTTAGTCGTCTAACTATGTTCATACTTTATGTAATCTTTTTTCTAATTTTTAATCTATATTGTAGTTGCTAGGTTTCATTTGATCATTAGTTGACATGTTGATTTTTTCCCCTAATAATTTTAGTTAATTGGCTTTTTTTTCTTGGCATAAGTAGAGCATTTTTTTTCTTGGAATTTTGCTTGTAAATTGATAGTCATTTAGGATGTGAGACTAAGGAGATATGATATCATGTTTTTATTTGTAACATGATACTCATTTAGTGCTATAGAAAACAGAAAAAAATATCAATGTACACTTATTTTAGCAACTTATTTTCAATAATTGACTCTAGAAATCAGAAAGATCAAATTTTTAGGTGAAAAAAGTAAAACAAATTGAAATTTTAAGTAGCAAGGAAAATAAGTCTTTTTAACCTTTATTATGTTTTAATTTCTGTCTTTTATTTTGTAAGAAGCAAAATCAAATAACATAACAATACAAATATGAGTGTTTTGTGAAGGAATTATTTCATATGAAGAACAATTCAAACAAAAATTGTACTCATTTTTAAAAAACTTATGAAAGAGTAGAACCATATTATATAAATATAAAAAATAGCAAAGGTAATAAAAAAATATAATTTGTATCACTTCACGTGTTCTTACTATTCTATTTCTTACTAATGTTATCATTGTGGGACTGTTTGGTCTAGTTCTTTTTATTGTGCACTTTTTGATATGTAGTTTTCACCTCACTTGCTCAACCAAGTTAAACTAATGTTTTTTTCCTTTAATAGTAACACTAAGTAAAATTTTTGGAAGCAAAAAGAAAACAACAATTTATCTACTTACTGAATTATGACTTGTTTACATCAGTTTACCAGACTGAGTCAGACTGTTTCAGTTCTCATTGAGAAGCATTGATGGGTATGGTGGCATACTCAGTTGTAGCTGGAGCTGAGGGACAAGACCAACACTACCATAAGTACCTCTTCCTAAAATAGACATCCATATGATCAGTGTTTTTTTGGTTTTTTTAATGTCTTCATGGTATTTATTTATTTATTTATTTATTTATTTATTTATTTATTTATTTTTGAGTCGGAGTCTCACTCTGTCGCCCAGACTGGAGTGCAGTGGCCGCCCACGTCCACCGCAGCCTCGACCTGCTGGGCTGCAGCGATCCTTCCGCCTCAGCCTTCCAAGTAGCTGGAACTACAGGCGCGCGCTACCACGCCCGGCTAATTTTTTGATTTTTTGTAGAGATGAGGTCTTGCTTGCCCAGGCGGGTCTCGAACCCGCGGGCTCAGTCAATCCACTCACATCAGCCTCCCAAGGCGCGGGATTACAGGCTGAGCCACCGAGCCCGGCATCTTCATGGTATTTAATGGAATCAGTAATAGTCCTAATGATTAGAGATTTATTTCTTTTTCTCTTTTACTCTCTTTTTCTCCCCCCTTTCCTCCTCCTCCTCCTCCACCTCCTCCTTCTCACTATGATAATAAGGATGAGGTGGATCCTTCTGTACATGTCACATTTTCTACAATTTTATCTTATTTGTCTAGGATTTATTTTCCAAAATTCGGTTGCTATTTTAAATTGTGATAGATGTTATCAAATTGTATCACAGTAGTGGTGTAGTAATATAAATGCCCTAAATTGCACACACATTGCATCCACACCAATGCATGAACGTTATCATGTTCATTTTTGTTTTTCTATTTTAATACTCTTGTGAGACGTTGGTCTAATTGTTATACTACACTCTCTTTGAGACATTTTTATTAACTAATCCAGTGTCCTGGTTTTAACCTATTTTTTTCTAAAGTGGTAACTTTGGCTTGGCAAATAGTATCCAGATAGTTATATGTATACTTTATCTAGATTGTATCCATCTATAGCTCCCTAAAGATCCTGACTGTAGTTTAACAGATACGGTTTCAAGTGACTGGTTAGGTACAGGACGAGGGGCTTCATCTCTTTGTGACAGTCTTATTTTCCTTATCTGTAATGAGTTGAATTGGGTGGAAGGAAAGTAGGAGATATGCTTGCTCCTGAAGCCACCACACGAGGTTCTTTGGATTTTTATGGTAATTTCAAAATGGTTGTGATTTAAGTGGGAGATAAAAATATTTGAATCATAGCCACGCAGCTTACATATGTTAGATAAAATGCAACCAAATATTTTTATTTATTTACTTTTTTATCAGTGATAGTTCCCTATTTCTTTCCTGCAGTATTCCAACTTTTATGATTTTCCTTCTCTCTTAAAAAAAAAAAAAAGAAATGACAATATTTCTAAGTTGTTGAGATGGGAGAACAATGGTGACATGATTCATTTTGCTCAGGTCAGAAATGGAAATTGTTTTCTTCTTGTAAACAATTATTTAACATTTACTGTGCACCAGGCAGTGTGGAAATCACAGGAAAAATTTTTGCTTAAAAGGCATACTTTGTTCAATGAGGTTTTATTTAGTCTTGCTTTTTATAGTTATTTCCTTTGTTTTAGAACAAAGGCAACTAACACAATGGAGGAGATTTAAGGAAGGAGAATGAGGGCTTAGGCAGAGAGTGATTTTTCAGGCCAGGGAGAGACCTGATGTGGTGCTAGACGGGAATTAGTATGCCTTACAGCTGACTCACTGGAAACTCACTTTGGTAACTTATTCATAGTTTTAGAAATTGAAAGCCTATTTTAGCCACTGATCTTAAGTATAGGCTTCTGACTGCAGAACTAGGTGCATTTTAATCATCTTTCTTCTTGTAGGCAGGCAAGAAAGGAAATTTTATTAACCCAGCAGAGGTATTAACATAGGCAACCTGGACAGAGCAATCAGGAAGGAAAAAGAGACGTGGAGCAAGCCCTGCCCAAGAAAAGAATCACTGAATTTTGACTTTGCTTGCTCCAGGCAGTGAAGCTAGATGCCTTTCCTATGTTTTGACTCTTCCTCACCATTACCCTACCCTTCTATTTCTGGAAAGTATGTTTCCTTCAGAGAGTTGAGAATTAACTTAACTGACCCTAACACTGTCTTCTGTTCCATTGTAAAGCAAATGTTGTGAGACAAAGGTCAGGCATCATTTCTTTCTGTATCACCTTTAATAGGTTAGTAAGATCCAGTATATTCCATAAGGAGTAAACTCTGTTAATGTTTGTGAAATTAAATGCTAGAGTATTTGTTCATTTAGAAAGATTAACAAATATCTATTCAATACATAATTTTTACACCCACTGAATGCTTATAATGCATCAGTGAACAAAAGGAGCTTCTATTTTAACAGAATCCATGGAAACAAATTATAAATAAAATTGGAACCAGCTTTACTGTCAAAGATATTATGCCTCATAAATGGTAGGTTCCTTAGAGCAATGGTATCCCACCTTTTTGGCATCAGGGACCAGTTTTGTGGTAGACAATTTTTCCACAGACTGGGAGGGAGGAAAGTGGGGGATGGTTTTGGGATGATTCAAGTGTGTTACATTTATTGTACGCTCTCTCTATATTATTATTGCATTTTAATATATAATGGAATGTATATCATAATATATTTATATACAATAAGTATATAGTGTAAATGTATAATGAAATATATAGCTAAATAATTATACAATATAATTATGGATTATATTATAAGTAATTATACATATTATACAATAATTATACCACCAGATGCAGCTGTACAATTGAAGTACATCAACTCACTTGCCACTCACTGATGGAGTTTTGATATGAGTCTGCAAGCAATCAATTTATTATGGTCTTTGTGCAGTTAAACCTCACTGCTAATGTTAATCTGTATTTGCAGCTGCTCCCCAGCGCTAGCATCACTCCCTCAGCTCCACCTCAGATCATCAGGCATTAGATTCTCACAAGGAGCATGCAATCTATATCCCTCGCGTGCTAGTTCACAATAGGGTTTGCACTCCTATGAGAATCTAATGCAACCACTGATCTGACAAAAGGCAGAACTCAGGAGGTAATGTGAGCAGTGAGGAGTGACTGTAAGTACATATGAAGTTTCACTTGTTCACCTGCTGCATACCTCCTGCTGTAGGGCCTGGTTTCTAACCAGGCCTAGATGGATATTAGTTCATGGCCTGGTGATTGAAGACCCCTGCCTTAGAGGGCATTTTTAGGAAGATGTAATGTTTACTGGGTACATGGAATATGCTACTGAGAGTCCAAAGTAATTATTAACTAGATTTGACTTTTCATTTGTTTATATTTTTGTTTCCCCATAAGCTTTTGGTTGCACATTCTTCACACATCAGCATAGATATGAACTTTAGTAAATTATCACAAGCTGCTGCTGGAGGGTAACTCCTTTCTCTGGTCTACTGTACCTTGAAAAGTTGTTTAGAGTGCATTGTCCATATATATTTATTATTTTGTATATACAGTGGACTTCCTAAGACACGCTCAGCCCCATAAGAACAACTTAGTTTATTTGTTGAATGAATGAATATAGATCCTTAAATTTAAATGTAAACCAATTTGTCCGGATTCCCTAGATCAAGTGAAATAGGATCAAATTCATCTTTATTAAGTGTTTGAATGGGAACTGTTAAAAGGATACAAAGTGACAACTAGTATAAAATTTAAGAAAATGAAATTACTGAGTTTAAAACATTAGGACCTGAGAAAGAACATTACTTTCTGAGAGCAATGGTCACTCTTACTGAGAATGGAAAGAAAGAAATTTGACAAAATTGTACTAAAGCTACAATTCTGTATTTCAAAAACTTGCGCATTATATTATATTCAGAATTACTTAAATATGTCTCAAAATAAGGAAAATAAAATAACATTTGGCTACGGTGACTTAAAAAAATCTTCCAGTAAAAAAAGCCTGTATGTAAAATGTGGACATTTGTATTGCTGCTAAGGAGGTTATAAACCAGGGTGCCGCTGAGTTATTTGTGTGTACTTAGCTCCGCTGATGGTGAATATGGTGTTGTGTGTGTGTGTGTGTGTGTTTACATTATGGAGTGATTGTGGAAGGAAAGAGTGAGAAAGGAGTAGGGAGGATAAGATGACACGTAATATAAATATACATACTTCAGTAGTTCACCTTCTCAGAAAGAAGCCAAAAGTGTTTTGTTTTGTTTTGTTTTTTAGTGTATTTGGTCCTTATTTCCAGATAGGAAACACAAAAACCTCATATATGCACATAGGGCAGAAGAGAAGGGGACCTGAGAACAAGCAGTATGCCAGGGCCTTGTATATGTCAAACCCTGGTTTCATTAGGTATGATTTTTCCCAGTTGTATGGGACAAGACAAGAAAGGATTCAGGGACCTAGAATGTTTGAAGATTTCTTATGACAACAACAACAACAACAACAACAACAACAAAAGTAGAAGCTCAAGACAATTTTTGATTTTAGTGGATGTTCACAGTATATATTTATGTAAATCTTACTTCAGATGCTCTATTTTACTTAACTTAAAAAGTAATTTATTATTTTCTTTAATTGACAGTATGTAGCTGTTTTCATATGTGTGCTAAATAATGCACATTCAAAATGTAGTTTGCTTCCACAGCCTGTAGTGTTATGATTGGCATCAAGGGCATTTTCCTGCAAGTAGAAGGCATTCACAATTGGTCGATTAAACATGTTTCTGTAAAAAGAAATTCATAAGCTGAGAGGAAAGTTTTCCATGGATCAATCACTTTTAAATTTGAAAAAGACTTGACAAGTTCTTTGGATGGATTTGAAAAGTCAGATTGAACCTCATTAATCTCAGATATTTTAAGACACCTTTAGTTAGGAAGATAAATTGCATTTCAAGGCTTTGTCTTCTTTAATTTTTTTGTTTCATTTCTCAAAAATGTTTGTGAACAGAAGAACATGGTGAAAAACACACTTCTCTTGCAATCAGGAGACCTAGGCTTCTATCTTAAGATCTATGGCTGTATAACATTGAGTAAGTGGTGTAACTGCACTCTACAATCATTTAATCATCTGAAAATGAGATTTCTTGAGCTAGTTTGTTTGACATGTAGGTCCTTTCAGTTCTAATATGCTAGTTCAATTACAGAAACCATAAACAACTCTTTTGATCATATTAAACATTATTGGTGGGAATTTTTGCAAGTGATTTCTCTGAAAATAAAACTCAGAGCATAGCCACATGGAAAAAACAAATATAATTTCTGTGACTTAGAACTCCTAAACACGATCACTGAATGGAGTTTTCTAGGGACTTTTTGCTTTCTCACAATTACTCTGAATCATTGAATGGTAGGTTTGACTCCAGCAGCTCTTGGCAAACATTTAAGGACAAGGTATGAGTCTCTGCTACCTCTCACTAACAGTAAACCTTTGTGTTCCTTTGTTATTATAGGAACGTCACAGATTCAGCAGTGTTTGAATAGAGGAAAGCTTGAATTTAGTCAGAAAAATAGAAAGATGCTGTTTCATTAAGCATGTTATTCCCATTCAACTTTCTGCTTTCATTAATGAAAACATTATTTTAAGGGAACTATGTGCTGGCATCTCTGTCACTTTGGAGCCAGGCTTAATGTCAGAAAGGATATGGGTCTGAGATTTGTTAAGCAGCATGAAAGGTCTGTTTATGTATCTGATTTAGACAATACTATAATAACAGAATTAAAATCGTGATAAAGATAGGGATAGCTATCATCAAAGATGATCAGCTTTATGTCAAAAGTCTCTTTTATGGTTGAATTTTTAATATTGGACTTTTTCTTTTTGTAGACACCACCATTCTATGATCTTTTAACAACCTAAAATTATTCACAGGGGGAGAAAATCTTTAGAAATTGTCCAGGTTCATATAATTATATTCTTTAGCTTTTATTCTGCTCTTGATTCCCGCAGGTCATTTTCAAGTTGTTAGCAGCAATAAAACAAATTGCATCTGCCCCAAATGTAATTATTTTATGTCCTTACTTTCTGGCATGGCCTTTACATTTCAGGTCTAGTTCCTATCTTGAAAAGGATCGACATTTTAACAAACATTTATGAAAGTTCTGTCACTTTCCAAAGCTCTATTATGCCTTGGGGGTGAAAAGATGCTTAAGCCATGCTCCTACACTGAGTTCCTGGGGAGTTATTCACAAAACAAGGTCATTTCTAAATGATGGGGTGCCAAGATAAAGGTAGGGCTGGGAAAATCAAGGAGAGACATCTATCGTGGTCACTGCCTAGCTTGATATACCTGCTTCCCACCTTCCTAGGCATTGGCAAACCAGACGATTTTTGGACTTTCTGTCAAGACCTTTGTGAACTTGGGTCCAGAGCCCTGCTCCAGTACTGTGTTTCCAGATCATCACTGAGAGCTCCTAGAACTGCTTCTGCAGATGTCAATCTCTCTTCCACAGAGCAGTTGCTAAATTGGATGGATGTTAGCGCCACATAGTCAGTGATTATGTGGATTACTGAACTGTCAGAGATGACTCACTAAGCACAGTTGGGTTCTGCCAAGCACTGAGGATCTTCAGTACTTGCAACAACAGCATCTTTGGGCTGTTCCCATTGCTGTGTGGTAGTGCTGGTTTGGTGGCCAACATTTGGGGTTGTTTGGGTGTGGAGTTGGACTCAGGAACAAGTTTATTGAATTCTAAATGTCTTAGGACTTTTCCTCTAGGGTGGCAATGAGATTAAAATCTTACATCAGATAAGACTTTATTAAAAAGAGAAAACAGAGCGTTAGGCCGTAAACCTAAGTATTTAGATCATTTGACATTGGAGGTTGTTGCATAAAATCCTTTTGACCATTCAGTTTTTTTTTTTTTAATTTTAGAATGACACCATTCACCCATTTACGAATTTAACTGAAAAAATTGATTCTTAAAACACAAACTAACTGTAACTTAATAACATTGTGTTTACAAATACAGACATAGTCTCTTATTATTCCTGTCTTTGATTTTTAAATGGATTTTTTTCTTATTTATTAAAATTATTTAGAATGTTACTGATTATAAGCTCGGCTTTGAAAATATTCAGCTGTAAAAGATAAAATTGGTGAAGGAAGAATAAAGGGGTTAAAAATACTACCTGGAAAAATCACAAGCTGAAAAACAGGAGATGAGCTGTTTAATAAGATCAGGAACACCGGTGCAGACACATTACAAAGATAAGCTGGGACAACCTTGAGGTTCAACTAAGAGGAGAGATAAGAATGACCTCTGGATAAATGAAAAGATAGAGTAGGAGAAAATGAATCCAGCATCTACAGAAAAGTTCCCTAAAGCCATGACGGCCGAAATTGGGATCTAAATGATTGGATTCTAACACTTTCAAAAAAGAACTGCCCAAGCCATATGCTTTAGTGCTGTTAAAAATCAGAATTTTGCTCAACTGTCTACCGGAGTGTATGAATGTGGAAGTCTGATGTGTTTTATGCACATATGTAAAAAATTCTAACAATTAACACTTATCTTCCTGCCCATCCTTTGGCAAATAAGGATGTACTATTTTTAACTCAGATGAAAATGTCAAGTCTTTATTTACAATGAACATGCAATAAAAAGGCAGTTCTCTTATTAAAAGAAACCTTTGCTATTTGATTTAAAAATCCTTTAGTAGTTCAAATCCAGTCTCTATGGTGGTCCAGACAGATCACTAGATCTATGAAAAGCTCAGTTTTCTCAACTGTAAATTAAGATACTAGCTATTTGTGTATGTGAGTGCATGTCAATTTGTACCCTTTTAAAAAATAATAATTTTATTTTAGCGTACATTTAGATGAACAGGAAAACTTTTATGACAATACATAGGGTTTTCATATTCTCCAAAATGAATCTGTTCTTTTATTAACACTTAACAGTGGTATTGTACATTTGTTACAATTAATGACCCAAGATTAATACATTATTATTAAGTAAAGTCCATAGTTTATTAAATTTCCTTAGTTTTTATCTAATGTCCTTTTTATTTTCCAGTATCCCATCTATCTAGGACACAACAATATATTTAGTCATTATGTCTTCTTAAGTTTCTCTTTGCTATGGAGGACAGTTTCTCAAGTTTTCCTTGTATTTGATCATCTTGACACCTTTTTTTTAAGGTGCCAGTTTTAGACTTTTATTTAGCTATTTATTCAACTATTAATCTAGATACCAATTTTATATTTATCTTCACATTTTTATTTGAGTAAAATGCAAACAGTAGATGCACTCAGAAACTAAACATTTTAAAACGTTAATTTGCATAAGATAATTGATATTAAGCTAGTTTGTAGGTGACAAAAATTGAGTACATTTACAGCCTGAATTAGATCCAGAAAAATTGATTGCTAGATTAAATTTTTATTTTTTATTATATATTGACAAATTATAGTTGTGTATATTTATGGGTAAAAAGTGATGTACCACTTTAAATGCTATGTTGAATAATGAAATCAAACTAAGAATTGGAACATATTGGTCAGATATTTTTGTAGAACGTCCCTCAATAGGAATTTGTCTGATGTTTTTCTATGATTAGACCAAGTTTATGGGTTTGGGGGAAGAAGACTACAGAGAAATGATGCCCTTTTCATCACATATATAAAAAGTATGTATTGTCAACGTGACTTACGTTGACGTTTACCTTGATCATTTGGCTGAAGGAATGTTTTTCAGTTTTCTCTAATGTAAAATTACTCTTTTTTTCTATCTTCCCACATTGTATTCTTTGGAAAGAAGTCATTATACCCAGCTTAAGGAGTGGGAAGTTGTGGTCTACCCCAAGGATAATACCTAATTATGAGGGCTATTTTAAGGACTAAAGGAGAACATGTATATGAAAGACGTGAGAAAATATACAGTATTGTATAAATAAATATTATTAATAATAACCATAAAAATACGAGTGTCGAATGCATTCTGAGTGTCCCCTTTAACCAGAACCTCTGCAAAAAACTGACAATACTTTCATAATGTTGAGGAAATAGATGGCGAAAAAGAAAATATACTTTTAATTAAGAGAACAACAATCTTCCTAAAGAATTGTCCTATTAGATTTTTCATTTCTACTCTTTACTGAATATCTGAACTGGTTCCTGGAGATATGCTCATGTATTTTTCAAATCTACTACACATTTAACAATTTTTTTCCCAATCAATTTGATTTCAGTCAGATAAATCTAGTTATCTGATTAGCATTATTCTTTTACATATCAAATGTTGCTATATTAATGCTTTGATTTGGCTAAAGTACTATAAAGCTGGATATTCTCAGGATAATTCTAAGGTGATCTAGTTTTGATTATCCTGCACCTAAAAATGTTTTGGGAGTATAATTAAAAGTTCTAGAAAACAATGTTAAATGCAATTTAAATGACTGAAATTTTCTTTATTTAGGTTAAATGTATTCTTTTGCTGTCAAGAAGCAGAACACTTGTTTGTTTATGTTTTAAAATTGAAAATGCCATTCAGCTTTATTTTTACCTGGATCTTGATTTTTTGATCTGGAAACGTTATATACTCCTTTATATTTGACAGATAAGAAAGTATTAGTTTCATTTAACAAAGCTTGGAAAATAGTTCAAAGGGAGAAGTATACAAAATGTATTTGTTATTTGAAATTTGAAAGTGTAGACAATACTGGAAATCATTATATTGTAACTGTAGTGATGGATAAATCCGTTGGAGAGCTATCCTCATGCACTAAGATAATGAGCATCATGAGCTAGAACCAGCAGTAGAGAAACTAGTGCAGTGTGCCATAGAAAAATCTGTGCAGCTATCATAGGGTCATAACAACTAGAAGATTACGAAAACTACACCAAAGAATTACAGACATGAAGGGTAAATTTCAGGGACTTGTTAATTGTACTCTTGAATATGTTTAATTTAAATTTTAAGAGGTGAAATTTTTTTTTGTTTTTGTTTTTATTTGTTTTTTTTTTTTGAGTTGGAGTCTTACTCTGTCACCCAGACTGGAGTGCAGTGGCCGCTCCCGGCCACCGCAGCCTCGACCTGCTGGGCTCCGGCAATCCTTCCGCCTCAGGCTTCCAAGTAGCTGGAACTACAGGCGTGTGCTACCACGCCCAGCTAATTTTTTTATTTATTGTAAAGATGAGGTCTCACTTGCCCACGCGGGTCTCGAACCCGCGGGCTCAGGCAATCCACTCACCTCAGC
Source organism: Tarsius wallacei (assembly GCA_963574415.1). Classification (NCBI taxonomy): domain Eukaryota; kingdom Metazoa; phylum Chordata; class Mammalia; order Primates; family Tarsiidae; genus Tarsius; species Tarsius wallacei. Next base: position 2,058 of record CAUYQG010119449.1, on the reverse strand, counting down.
CTCCCAAAGGCATGGGATTACAGGCTGAGCCACCGAGCCCAGCTAGGAGGTGAAATATTTTTAGCATTTACCAACTGGCTTATGCATATTTTATATAGAATAGTTATTGTTGATGATTTTTTAATCACTACCCTAAAAAAATGGTATGATTTAATAGTTGAGATCCCTTATTGCTTTCCGGAGGAATAGGTTGATCCCAAGAAAAAGTAAAGATGGCTATATTTGATGAAGTGTTTTCAAAATGAAAGTAATAGTAGTCTCACATTTAAACTTTTATGACCTTTATTTAAGGATATGAACAATTTGGAACCTTTTATTTTCTTAGTTAGTTTCTCTTAACACTTCCATAAGAGAGATATTTAGAGTATCAAGTGCTTGGAATAAAAAATTAAGGAAGACGTGATTCCTACATCCAATCTCTAAAATGATTTTAATCTTATGAGATATATTCTAAAGTAAAACTTCATATAGTGTTTTCAGGGTTTCTGCTTAGGGTGCTGTTAAGTCAAGCTTTCTGGGAGTTGGATCGTGAAAATTGAATAGAAATTTGTGGGGCAGAAATGGAGCATTCTGGGCACTGAGGCTATATAGTTAGGTAAGATATTAAGACAGTATAATTTACAGATGGAATAGAGTTCTCTACAGCTAGAGCATATTGTGAGTGGTGGGGAAACAATAGAAGCAGCTGGGAAAAGGAAGGTAAGATGTCTACAAAGATTAATTTTTGCTTATATAACTTACCTCTTAATGTTTGCAAATAGTGCTAAATTAAAAGAAGTAAAATACCTTAGGAATATTATTTAAAATGTTTGTTGAAAAGCAAACAAAAGGATTAACATGCAAATCTTAAAGTTGATTTTTTCAATGGGCCCTCTTGGCTTTGAGATATTAGAAAAACACCTAGTTGGATGCATTTCCATCTTTTTACCAACCCTCTTGCTCTGCTTTCTCATAGATTTTCTCTACCCTTACAGACTAAGGTAACACAGCCACTTAGGATCCTGCTTGCCTTCTCCCTAAAGTCACTGTCTGGAGAAGGTGTTAGCTGAGGAAGAAAGAGTGACACTCCCAAGAGCTTCTTGTCTAGCCATGGGGAGAGGCATTCTCAGGTTTCAGTCAACAGTATTATGACTTCTGTTACTGGGTTACTCCAAATAAAAGGCCCCTCCCAATACAAGGGTGCTACTAACATGAGTTACCCTGGGAATCAGAAAGTATTCTCGTTAAAGGTTAAGAGGTGCATCTTTTCTTTAGGCTGGGAAAATGATATTAGCATAATTGCGATATCAGAAAGGTCTCCCTACTCTTTCCTTGCACCATTACTCTGTTTTAGTTCACTCATTTCACATGGCCTCCACTGGACCTAAAAGCCAGTTACAAAGAACAGTTAATGTCTCAGGCAGTTACTCAGCACTCCAGTGGAGTGCCCTTTTTTTTTTTTTTTGAGTTGGAATCTCACTCTGTCGCCCAGGCTGGGGTGCACTGGCATACTCACGGCCACCCCAGCATAAACCAACTGGGCTTGGAGTGCCTTTTTTAGATCAGGAACTAATATGTTCACTCTTGCCTCTCAGGCTTCCATTTTCAGGGTTTAATAAAAATCCAGGAGGATCTGGGAATGGAAATTCTCCAGTAAAGAAGGAGGAGGGAATCTCTGCCATTGATCGGGATCTTAGCTTTTGCCACTTCTTACCTCAGTCTTCTACCTCTCTTAAAAATTTATTTGCATTTTCTATCCATTTATTCTTTCCTGATGCCTCCTGGGAGCACTTCTCAATCTACATTGTTAGCTTACTAATTCATTCCTTACCATAAATTATTTTTCTCTTCAATCGGTTGAATTTGTTATTTTCATTATTATATTTATCTACAGTTGTTTAACTTTTCTTGTGCTTGCTTACATTTCCAAAATTCTTATCTCTTTTTTTTTTTTTTTTTTTATTGTGATATTAAGGGGTACATTTAAGGGTTAGGTACACAAATATGTCTCATTCAGGCACCCTTGTTTGTAAGAAATGTCCCCCCATCCCCAGACAGGTATTTACTGCCATTAATTGC
>CAUYQG010119447.1:0-16214 GCA_963574415.1 Tarsius wallacei | reverse complement strand
TGAGTGGATTGCCTGAGCCCGCGGGTTCGAGACCCGTCTGGGCAAGCGAGACCTCATCTCTACAATAAATCAAAAAATTAGCCGGGCGTGGTAGCGCGCGCCTGTAGTTCCAGCTACTTGGAAGGCTGAGGCGGAAGGATCCCCGGAGCCCAGCAGGTCGAGGCTGTGGTGGTCGGGAGCGGCCACTGCACTCCAGTCTGGGCGACAGAGTGAGACTCCAACTCAAAAAAAAAAAAATTGACAGTGGATTTAAAGTAATTTTCAATATAATAATAATAGAGATGAAAGAACCCAAATAGTCAAATTATATGAGAAATTATAGCTTCTGATGAAATCAATTTCACTGTACCAGAAAAATGTTATTTATTCTAGAAAGTGAAAACAACGGCTATATTTGTGGGAAAAAAGAAGTTTGAGATCTTTCAGTAAACAACATTCCCCTTAAAAACCTTTACAGGAAAAAGATAATGATATGTACCCATTTGGATATTGAGAACTTAAGGTGAACATGGCTTGAACTCATTTCTATTGTCAAATTTAATCAGCATGAAAAAAGACACAGAGAAGATCTAGAAGCAGGGAGAACACTCCTTGGATTTGTTAGTTTTTGATTTCACATGTTTAAATGAGATTGCTCTAAAATTAGGCTAGTCCAGATGGGTGCAGAGTCACAAAGCCTACGTATCTGTAATACATAGTCAAAGCAACAAGTAAAGAAAACTGAGTGAGTTACACTTCTAAAATTGGAGAGGTTGGTCATTTTACCTGTTAGGTCAGTGACCATATACAAACAATACACTTTAAGCACTTTATATTCTAGGTCCTATGAAGAAAAAAAAAAACCCACCACCACCAAAAAAAAAAAAAAAACCTCCAAATACTTGTGACTTAAAACTATATATAACTTAATTTACTCATGAATCTGCAATTTGAGAAGTACTTGACAGATACAGTTTACTTGTGTTTCACAGAGTGTCAAAGTGTCAAAAGGGGTGATTCAAAAGCAGAAGCTAAGGTTATTTGAAAGCTTACTCACAACATGTGTGACAGGTGGTTGTGGGATGGCCCAGGTAAATGAGGACTGTAGCAATGAGGCAAGTGGAGTTCCTTGAACAGTTCTGTCTTTATGTGGTTTCTCCATGTGCTATCTCCATCACAAAAGATTCAGGGAGTCAGACTTCTTGTACATTGCCCCAGGGTTCCCATGGAGTTTGTTTTGAAAAAGAGAGCCACATGGAAGATATAATGCCTTTTTAGACCTGCACTAGCATTAGTTTTTCTGTACTATATTGAGCTATTTAGTTAAAAAATAAAGAAAACCTAGTCCCTTAACTGGCAATAGAGAAATATTAGCATTGTATTTCAAGAACATTTGGAGGAGGATGCATAGCAATCTTTGGGGAAAAAATACAATATTACTATAAATGATAAATCCCACTTGCTTTAGCTTCAAAATCACTTACTTTTACAACTAGTTTAACATTACAATATTGTTACTTGGAGAGGTCGCGGAAATTAAAAACAAACAAAAAGCTACTGAACTCTTACTATGTACCAGGTCCTGTGATAAGTGCATTAAGTGCAGAATCTCACGTTATCCTCCCAATAACTTTACGATATAGATACTAATGTTTTTTCTCATTTTGTAGATAATAAAACAAAGATTTAGTAGGTTAGATCATGTATTACGGTTTGATGCACAGTTTGAATTCATATTTGACTGCTGAGTAATTGCTCTTACCAGCTCTGCTAAATCACACTGGTCCCTCAATTTAGGGAAACACATTTCAGAAATAAAGTGATTTGCTCAAGATCACACAGCTCCGTGGTCATTGACCCAGCACTAATGTTGAAGATGTTGGAATCCCCGTCTACACCAGGCTGTTTCCAACAAATTAAGTAGAAGTAAAAATCCTTGAATGTTTACTTGCAATAATTTTTTAGAAGGTGACATAATATTTAAATGGATCAAAGTAGGGCCAGAGTTTACCCTGGATAATAAGCTGGGCATGCTGCCAGATCCCCAATGATCAATTCCCTTGATGGAAATGCTTACAAAATTGTTCCTATAACAAAGACTCATAGTAGCTGTGCCAATATGCGATAATTCACCCAGTTACCTCCAGGTGGTGCCCTCAGTCTTCAAAAAGTTTCAGATGACCTACCATCCCATGACCCCCCTCCCACCTGTCCAACCAATGAATAAACTATGTAAACACTGACACTCTTGGCCACTTTTCATTCTTTTGAACCTTTTTTCCCTGTCTCACTTCAGCTGTTCAAGACCTTCCTGCTCCTTCTTTTCTGTGAAAATTGGATTTCAATAAAACAAAAAGAAAATTTTGTGGTTTTAAACCATATAAAAATCCTTATAGCATGAGATTTAAAACAACCATTTGAAAGAAAACAACCCACTTTTTAAATGAAAAAGAAAATTCTGAGTGATAAAGTGATATGCCAAATATTAAAGACAGAAAAAAATTTAATTTGAGACTCACACATTCTTCAATTATACTATTTTATTATTTCATTTGTGGAATAGAATAAATACATCTTGATTTTCCTGCGATAGTCCTGGTTCATATTGTCCTGATGTTATTATTCCTAGTGTGATCCTTGTCTCTTAAAAGTGTTTCGATTTGAATTATAAATTTATCCCTTCTTAGTGTCTCTGGAAAACCAAGCTTAATTTGTAAATCCTTCCCACTCCAGTCTTCACAAAATATTAATTTGATTAGTATATTGATTAATCTCTGACTGCACAAAATGTTTTTCTTTTTGTGAAGGAAGCTTAGACATCACTGTATGTGTGTGCACATATGTACACACAAGCATGCTTTTCTTCTTTAGACATTTGTGATTACATCTATGATCTAAAAACCTTGAGCCCCTCTCAGATTCAGTCTGGCCCTCAAACCTACTTTATGCTCTTCTCGATCATAATATTAAAACACCTGGCCAATCTGGTTTAAGTAGGATTTTTATTATTGCAAATCACAAAATCTTGACTCAATTTCGCCTAAAGCAACAGAAGAATTTAGTTTACATAAATGAGAAGCTCAGACTAAGCTTTCTGGAGCACCTTTGGAAACAGAGACTTGAACAATATCATTAGCCCATTGTATGTCTCCCTGTCTCTCTCTTTCCTCCCTCTTCCCTATTAGTTGCTTGCACTTTCCTCAGTGTGACCTACATTCTTTTCAAGCAATCTTCAGTGTGGTGACAAACAGTTTACAAGCACCTCCAGGCTTATATTATACCAGAGACGAATATGATGTCTCTTTATTAATAGTACTAGGAAGAAGAGAGGCTTGATTTTTGTTGAGCTGATTTGGGTCCCATGTTCATTTCAGAACTAACCATTTTTGTCTGAAGTAGAGATCACTACAATTTGTCGGGCTTATTATCCTTTGTTTATCCTTGGAATTATAAGGTAAATTATCTCTAACCTCAAACCACAAATAGAAAATGGAAGAATAGTTCTTCTCTAAAGGATAATAAGGATAGCGAAGGACGAATGGATGCTAAAAAACAAAACTCAGCTATGCATCTTTGCTCAAGTTAAAAAATGTACATGTATTAAGTAGGGCTGTATTTGTGTCATTACAAGAATGTTAATTTGCCACAAATTAATCTCCATCATAGCCAGTTATACTGTTTTAAAAACGTGCGTTCCAATGCATTTTCAAATTTATGGAACTGTTTATTTATATACTGCTTACTGAGACGCAAGAACAGAGAAAACAAATTCATGTATGAAAAACTGTTCTTAATTGGGGTAAATATTAGAATTACACAGAAAGATTTATCAAAATACTCATTACTATGTCTAGTCACTAAAGATTGAGAAGGTCTCTAATGTAACCTAAGTTGTCCAGTCTTTTTTAAAAAAGTTTAGAATCATGGGGTACATGTGCGGATTTGTTATATAAGTATATTGTGTGAAGGTAAAGTTTGGGTCCCTAACAGATTCTCTCCTCTCCCAAATGTGGGCTTGGTACCCAATGAGTGGTTTTGTATCACTTTTTCTCTCTCCTCGCCTCCTTTACTGCAGCCCAGTGTCTGTTGTTTTGGTCTTCATGCGTCTATGTACCCAATATTTAGTGTCCACTTGTGACTGAGAACATGAGGTATTCACATTTTTGTTTCTGTGATAATCCACTTAGCATAGCCATCTCTAGCTGCATTCATGTTGTTCCAAAGGACATGGTATTGTTCTTCTTTATGGCTGCCTAGTATTCCACTGTGTATATGTACCGTGTTTTCTTATTCCAGTCTTACTTTGATGGACATCTGGGTTGGTCCCATGTTTTTGCTATTGTGAATAGTGCTGCAATAAACATATAAATATAGATGTCTTTTTGATAGAACAATTTGCATTCCTTTGGGAACATTAGCAAAAATGGGATTGCTGGGTCAAATGGTAGCTCTGTTTTTAGTTTGAGAAATCTTAAAAATGCTTTCCACAAATATTGAACCAGCTTCTATTCCCTCCAACAGGGTAAAAGCATTTCTTTTTCTCCTCAGTCTTGTCAACACCTGTTGTTCTTTGGCTTTTTAATAACAGCCATCTTGATTGATGTGAGATGGCATCTTATGGTAGTTTTGATTTGCATTTCTCTGATGACTAGTGATGCTGAGCATTTTTTAATATGATTGTTGTCTGTTTGTAAAGCCAATGTATAGCATGGTGCTCCCTAGGTTTTCTTCTAAGATTATAATAGTTTGAGGTTTCTTATTAAGTCTCTGATCCATTCTGAGTTAATTTGTGTATATGGTAATATACAGGGTTCTAGTTTTATTCTTTTGCATGAGGACAGCCAGTTTTTCCCAGCAATATTTACTAAATAGAATTTCTTTTCCCTTATGTTTGTATTTGTTGACTTTGTCAAAGATAATTTGTTGAAGGTCTATGATTTTATTTCTGGCTTTTATCTCCTATTCCTTTTGCCTATGTGTCTATTTTCGTACTGGTAATATGCTGTTTTGGTTACTGTAGTTTGAAATCTGGGGATGTAATGCCACCAGCTTTGTTCTTTTTGCTGAGGAAGGGCTGCTTTAGCTATTCGGGCACTTTTTTTTTCTATATGAATTTAAGTATTGTCTATTTTATATCTGTGGAAAAATGTTACCGGTAATTTGTTAGGGAGTGTGTTGAATCTGTAGATTGCTTTGGGTAGTATGGACATCATGACCTTATTTATTGTTCCAATCCATAAGCATGAGATGTTCTTTCATTTGTTTGTTTCATCTTTGATATCTTTGAGCAGTGCTTTGTAGTTCTCATTGTAAAAGATTTCTTTGGTTAGATGAATGTCAAGGTATTTGCGTGGGGGTATCAGGAGGGACTACTGAAATGGAATTGTGTTTATTATTTGGTTCTCAACCTGCTTATTGTTGGAACATAGAAATGCAACTGATTTTTGCACTTGATTTTGTACCTGAGACTTTACTAAAGTCATTTATTAGTGCTAGGAAGTTTCTTGTAGAGTCTCTGGCGTTTACTAGGTATAGAATCACATTATCTGCAACAAGGGATAATCTAACTCCCTCTTTTCCTATTTGGATACCTCTAATTTCCTTTTCCTATCTGATTGCTCTGGCTAGAACTTCCAGTACCGTGTTAACTAAAAGTGATGAGAGTGGACATTGTTGTCTTGTTTCAGTTCTTATGGAGACTTCTTCTAGTTTCTGCCCACTAAATATGTTGACTGCAGTTTTGTCATAGATGACTCTCATTATTTTGAGAAATGGTCCTTTGATGCCTAGGTATTTGAAGGTTTTGTTTTTTTTTTCATCAGTAATGGGTGCTGTTTTTTATCAAATGTTTTTTCTGGTTTTATTGAGATGTGGTTCTGGTTTTATAACGGTTTGTGTGGTGGATTACATTTATTGATTGGCATAAGTTGAATCAACCTTGCATCTCAGGAATGAAGCCCACCTGATCAAGATGAATTGTTTTTGTAATGTGCTGTGGGATATGATTTGCTAGAATTTTGTTGAGAATCTTGCACCTATGTTCATCAAGGAAATTAGTCCATTGTTTTCTTTCTTTGTTGGATATTTTCAACTTGGTGATATCAGGATGATATTGGCTTAATAGTGTGAGCTAGAGAGAATTCCTATCCTTTTATTGCTTGGAATACTTTTAGTACGAGTGGTATTAGCTCTTCCTTGTACCTCCAGTAGAAATCAGCTGATAAAAAAACTATCTGACCCAGGGCTTTTTTTAGTGTATGTGGTGGGATTATTATTACTGATTCAATTTCTTGAATTGATATAGGTATATTTATGGCTTCAATTTCTTCCTGTTTAAATCTTGGGTGATTGTGTGTTGCCAAGAATTATTTATTTCCCCTAGGCTTTCTAGCATACTCACATACAGATGTTTGTAGTGATCTCTGATAATATTTTGTATTACTTCAGGGTCTGTTGTAACAGTGCCTTTTTAAAAATTTCTGATTGGGTTTATCCAAATTTTCTCTATTTTTGTGTGAATCTGTCCAGGATTCTGTCAGTCCTACTTATCATTTCAAAGAACCAGGTTTTTGACTCATTGATCCTTTATATGATTTTTTTTGGGGGGGTCTCTATTTCACTTAACTTCAGATTTATGTTGATAATTTCCATTCTTCTACTAGTTCTGGGATTGAATTGTTCTTGGCTTTCCAGCTTTTTTTGGGTGTGACTTTATTTCTATTTTTATTATTTTTATTTTTATTTTTTTGAGTTGGAGTCTCACTCAGTTGCCCAGACTGGAGTGCAGTGGCCGCTCCCAGCCACCGCAGCCTCAACCTGCTGGGCTCCGGCAATCCTTCCACCTCAGCCTTCCAAGTGAGTGTGACTTTAGATTCTTTACTCGAGATCTCCTATTTTCTTAATGTGTGCATGCAAAGCTATAAGGTTTCCATCAGCACTGACCTCCTGGTATCCCAGAAGTTTTGGTATTATGTGTTTTTGTTTGTTTATAGGAATAATTTTATTGTGTCTTGGTTTCTGTGTTAACTCAAAAGAGGTTCAGAAAAATGTTTAATTTCTCTGTATTTGTGTGTTTTTTTATGATGGGGGGCTTCTGTTAGTGATGATATTTATTTTTATTTTGCTGTGGCCTGTGAAGATGATTGGCATGATTTTGACCTTTTGAAATTTGCTCATACTTGATTTATAGCCAAGTATGTGGATGATCTTAGATTAAGTTCCATATACTGTTGAGAAGAATATTTGCTCTGTGGTTGTTGAGTGAAGTGTTCTGCAGATATCTATTATATATAATTGATCCAGTGTCAAGTTAAGGTTCTGGATTTCTCTGTTAGTCTTCTGTCACAGTGATTTGTCTAAAACTGTTAGCAGAGTATTGAAGTCTCCAACAATTATTACATGTTTGTCTATTCCTCTCTTAGATTAATTAGCAATTGTATTATATATCTGGGTGCTCCTATATTGGGTACATATACTTTATTTTTCTTTCTTTTTTCTTTATTTCAATAGCTTTTAAGGTACAACTAGTTTTTGTTCTGGGTTTTAGGTGTACCCACCAACCCTATCTGTGCACATTGCACCCAACAGGTGATTTTTTTAATCCTTCCAACCCTTTTTTTCTGCTCCCCCGATTCTCCGGTGTCCATTACACCATTCTATATGTCTTTGCAGACCTTTAGTGTAACTTCCACTTGCAAGTGAGAGCACACAGTGTTTGGTTTTCTATTACTGAGTTAGTTCACTTAGGATGATGTTCTTCAATTCCATCTTAGTTACTACAAAAGACATTATTTCATTCTTTTTGATAGCTGAACAGTATTCCATAGTGCGTTTGTTTTGGGGGTATTAGCTATAAATTATTTTCCTTTATCAATGTCCAGAAGAGTTCTTTTCTAGGATTTCTTCTTCTAGAATTGTTGTGGTTTCAGGTTTGACATTTAAATCTTTAATTCATCTTTAGTTAATTTTTGTATATGGTAAAAGATAGGGATCAAGTTATTTTTTCATGTAGCTGTCCAATTTTCACAGAACTATTTGTTAAATAGGTGGCTTCCCCCCATGTGTGTTTTTGTCTTCTTTGTGGAAGATCTGTTGGTTGCAGGCTTTTGGGTTTATTTCTGGATTGTCTAGTCTATTTAATTGGTCCATATGTCTGCTCTTGTTGCAGTATCATGCTTTTTTTGGTTACTAGAGCCTTATGGTATAATTTGAAGTCAGGTAATATGATGCCTCCAGCTTTGTTCTTTTTGCTTAGAATTGCTTTGGCTATTCTGGATATTTTTGGTTCCATATGAATTTCAGAATGTTTTTTCTAGTTCTATGAAAAGTGAAATTGGTAGTTTGATAAGGATTGCATTGAATCTGTAGATTACTTTGGATAATATGGTCATGTTAACAATATTGATTCTTCCAATCCATGAATATGGGATGTTTCTTCATTTGTTTGTGTCCCTACAATTTATTTCATCAGAGTTTTGTAGTTCTCCTTGTAGACATCTTTCACCTCCTTGGTTAAATATATTCCTATGTATTTTAGCTTTGTGGCTGCTACTGTAAATAGAATTGAGTTCTTGCTTTCACTCTCAGGTTGGTCATCATTGATATTGTATAGCAGTGCTACTTATTTGTGTGTTGATTTTACATCTTGAAATTTACTGAATTTGTTTATCAAGTCCAAAAGTCTTTTAGAGGAGTCTTTATTATTCTCTAGATAAAAGATAATATCATCAACATGCAGAGATGGCATGATATTTTCCAATTTTGATACCCTTTATTTATTTCTCTTGCCTGATTCCTCTGGCTAGGAATTCCAGCACTATGCTGAATAGGAGTAGGGAAAGCAGTCACCCTTGCCTTGTTCCAATTCTTAGGGGAAATGTATTCAAATTTCTCTGTTTAGGATAATGTTGGTTGTGGATTTGTTGTATATGCCTTTTATTGTTTTGAGGAATGTTTCGTCCATGCCTATTTTGGTGAGAGTTTTTTTCTTTTTTAATCATGAAGGGATACTAAATTTTATCAGATGCTTTTTCTGCATCTATTGAAATGATCACATGATTTTTGTTTTTAATTCTATTTATGTAGTGGATCACATTTATTGACTTGTGTATATTGCACCACTTTTGCATCCCTGGGATAAAACCCATTTGGTCGTGATATATAGGTAAATAGATACAGATATATAGATATAGATGCTGTTGAATTCTGTTTGCTAATATTTTGTTGAATATTTTCATGTCTATGTTCATAAAGGATATTGGCCAATAGTTTTTTGTTGTTGTTGTTGTTGTTGTGTCTTTTCCTGGCTTTGGTTCCAGAGTGATACTGGCCTCATAGACTAACTTAGGGAGAATTCCCATCCGTTCAATTTTGTGAAATAGTTTCAGTAAAATTGGTGCCAGTTCTTTGAAGGTCTGGTGTAATTCACTGTGAGCCCATCAGGACCTGAACTTTTTGTTGTTGTTATTGTTGTTGTTGTTGTTTGGAAATGTCTAATTACTGTTTCAATCTTGCTTCTTATTATTGGTCTGTTTTCTACTTCTTCCTGATTCAAGGTTGGGGGGTTGTATGTTCCCAATAATTTATCCATTTTCTCTAAATTGTCAAGTTTTTTTGCATAGAGGTGTTTATAATAATAGTCTTGGATGATCTTTTGAATTTCCATCATATCAGTTGTAATGTCTTCATTTTCACTTCTAATTGAATAATTTGAATCTTTATTTATTAATTAATCTAGCTAGTGGTCTATCAAATTTTGTTTATCTTCTCAAAAATCAACTTTTTTCATTTATTTCTTTGTATTTTTAATTTAATTTCATTTAGCTATGCCCTGATTTGTATTATTATTTTTTCTTCTAGCATTGGGTTTGGTTTGTTAGTGTTTTTCTAGTTCCTTGAGGTGTGATGTTAGGTTGTCAATTAGTAATCTTTCAGTTTTATTAATGTAAGCTTTAAGCACTATGCTTTTCTCTCAGCACTGTGTAGCTGTGTTTCAGAGGTTTGGATAATATGTTGCATTATTGTCATTTGTTTTGAGAAATTTTTAAATTTCCATCTTGGTTTCATTGTTGACCCAAGAAACATTCAAAAAAGATTATTTAACTGCCATTCTTGCTTTTGCGATTTTTTTCTAGGAGTTAATTTTTAGTTTCATTCCACTGTGGTATGAGAAGGTGCTGGATATGATTTCAATTTTTTTCTAATTTATTGAGACTCTGTTGGATAATATTCCACGTATGGATGAAACAAATGTATATTTCATAGTTTTGAGATGGAAGGTTTTATGTTAGCTCCATTTGCTCTAGAGTCCAGTTTATTCCAGTGCTTCTTTTTTGACTTTCTGTGTTGATGATCTGTCTATTGGTGTCAGTGGTGTGTTGAAGTCACCCACTATTATTGCATTGCTGTCTATCTTTCTTTTCTTTTTAGATCTAGTGGAAACTATTTTTATAAAGCTGGGGACTCTGGTGTTAGGCATATATATATAATTGTATATATATATAATTATTATATCTTCTCATTGGATTGATCTGTTTACCATTATATAATAACCATGTTGGTCTTTTATTTATTTATTTATTACTGTTTTTAATGTAAAGTTTATTTTATCTGACATGAAAATCACCACCACTGCCTGTTTTGGGTATCTATCTGCATAAAATATTTTTCCCTACCTTTTTACCTTGAGTTAATAAGAATATGTTTGTGTTAATTAGATCTCTTGAAGGCAGCAAATATTTGGGCTGTGTGTATGTGTGCATATGTGTGTGTGTGTGTGTGTGTGTGTGTGTGTGTGTGTAGGTGTGTTTATTCATTTTGCCAGTCTATATCTTTTTAGTGGGGTACTGGAATTATTTACATTCATAGTTACATTCATAGTTAATAATGATATATTAGGTACTACTAAATTTATAACACCTGTTGTTTGTTTTACTTATTTATTTTATTTATGTGTTGGTGTTCCAAAAGGCTGTGAGCTTTGTGTTTTTTTACTGGTGTATTTGGATTTTTGTTTCAGTGTTTAGAATTCTTTTGAGTATTTAGCTTTTGTTTGTTTGCTTTTGGTGTTTCATTCATGCTCTTAATGTTTTTTTTTTTAATTTAGTTATGTTGGTATTCAATTGTTTCCTGAAGCTCATCGATCAATTTTATTATCAACCTTTTTGATTGTATGTCTGGAATTTCAAATATTTCATTTATGTTAGTGTCCATTGCTAAAGAGTTAGTGTGGTATTTTGGAGGTATTAGAGAACTCAGTTTTTTTATATTGTCAGAATTATTTTTCTAATTCCTTCTCATTTAAGCAGACTATTTCTTCTTACTTGATGTTAACAGAGAGCTGATGTAGCCATTAAAGGGTTTCCTTGATTATATTAGCCTTGGTGTGGTGAGTTTCTCAATTGCCAGCTGTGATCATTGCACTGGGTACCTGCACAGGTCATGGCATTCTGAGTGGCCAAAGTGGCTTGGAAAGTGGTGTTAGCTGGTATCTGGTATCAGACCTTACACAAAATGAAGTATTATAGCTGATGTGGTGGACTGTGCTATTTACCATCAGCTATGAAGTAGCACTTGTGGGAGAAAGCCACCTGTGATGGTGGGTGCAGGATTCTTCTTCACTAGTGTTGATCCAAGGAAATGCCCAACCAATTTAAGCAGAGGGTGGGATTCGGGATTACCCAAGTTCTCTGTCTATTTTTAACCTTTGAGAAGAATGCAGGAAGAAAGGAGCTCAAGCATTCCATAAGTGTATACTCTTGACTACCATACAGGGGATTAGGAGAGAGTCTCAGGCCACTGGGGTAACACTATCATGTAAGGCAGGTACAGGAGAGTTTACACAGGATAAGTTACAATGATGATTCCCAACCAGCTCCCTGCCTTAACCTCAGGCAGTTTGCCTCTCAAGTGTCAAAGTGCAGCTGGCTTCAGGGTCAACTCATGGCAACTCATACCACCACAGCCAGGAACTGTCTGCAGCAGAGGAGTTTGCCCTTGGTCTCCCAGGCTGGCTAGAAAGCAGCCACACCACCCATAAGAGACAAGTTTCTGGGATATGGTGATTGGGGCTACTTAGGGCTTTCTTTTTTTCCCAGCATCATTCCAAGTGGGCTTTGGCAGAGCACGGCTGTGGGTAAGGCAGTGTCTCATGAGGGACTGGAGTCCCACAAGTCTCAGGAGGCCATCCAAGTCTCTGTCAGAGCAAAGAACTTGAATTCTTCTTCTCACCTTCTCCACTGCATCTGGAGGCTACCAATGATCTGTGGTAGTCCAGGTGAAAGTCTGGCTTGTTCTAGTCCAGGTTGATGAATTTTTTCTTCTTTGCACTATGTGGTCTTTATCACTTCTTTGAAAAGTCATGGGGCACGCTGCTGGTCCAGTTTATCTCTGGATGCTGAGAAAATTGTATCTTGATTAATTACATAGGAGAAACACACTCTAGCTCCCTCATGTCAGCCATCTTCATCCCTCCCTGACATGTACTTTCAGGATGGATATTTCTTGCTCATGAGCTGAGTTCTGTATCATTTTGCAGTGTTCTTCACTGTCCTTTTTAACTTTTATTGGTTTAAAATCTATTTTATCTGATATAAAAATAGTTACTCCTTCTCTTTTTTGTTTTCCATTTTCCCAGAGGATCTTTCTTCAACCCTTTAATTCAACCCTTTAATTTAAAGATTGAGCTTTGTAGTGAGTTTCCTGGAAGCTGCAGAAAGATGAATCTGTTTCTTTATCCAGTTTGCCACTCTGTGCCTTTTGGGTGGCACATTCAGTTCATTAACTTTTAAGTTAGTGGTTGATATGTGGGAGTTTGTTTCTGTCATATTGTTATTAAGAAGGTGCTTTGTGTTCTAGGCCTTATGGTTGATTTGTGTGGTCTGTAAACTCTGTGCTAACCTACATTTTTGTGATAGGTAAAACTGTTTTTAATTTCTGTGTTTGGAAATTTCTTAAGCATCTCTGAAGGGCTAGTCTGGAGATGACATATTCCCCTAGGAGTTGCATGTCTGGGAAGGATTTTAATTATCTTTCATTAATAAAGCTTAGTTTGGTGGGGTTAGGAAATCATTGACTGGAATTGATTTTCTTTACAAATATTAAAAAATGGGTTCCCACTTGTGTTTGACTTGTAAGGTTTCTGCTGAGAGGTCTGCTGCAATTCTGATGGTTTCCCTTGGTAAATGGTCTGTCCCTTCTCTCTAGCTGCTTTTGGGATTCTTTCATGCTAACTTTGACAAGTCTGATTTTTATGTGCCTTGGGATGGTCTTCTTGGGTAAAATCTCACAGGAGTTTTCTAAATTTCTTTTGTCTGCATAGCCACTTCTCCAGTGAGATAGGGGAAGTTTTCTTGGATAACTTGGATATGCTTGTTCCAGGCTATACTCAGTTTCCTCTTCTCTTTCAGGAATGCCAATTAGTCAAAGATTTGGTCTCTTTACATCACTCCAGACCTCTTGTATGTTTTGCTCATTTTTTCCTAATTCTTTTCTCCTTATTTTTGTCAGATTGTGTTAGTTCAATAATTCAATCTTCAAGCTTTGAGATTTTTTTTCTTTACCTGTTTTATTCTGCTGTTAAAGCTTGTTATTATGTTTTGAAATTCTGGGAGATAATTATTTCCTGAAGTTCAATTTGTGTTTCTTAAAATGGACAGGTCAGCTTTCACTTGTTGTATCGTTTTCATGACCTGGTTGATTTGGGTATCTACTTTCTTCTAGATCTAGTTTAGCCTCCTTGTCATCCATAATTTGACTTCTATGTCTGTTATTAGGAGCAAGTAATTGTGAACACATTCTATTACTTGGACTCTGAGAAAACACTTTGTAGATATTGAATTGTTTTGACTTTGCTAATTGCTGATGTTTTGTAGCTGGCTATTACTCACCTGTGGGAGCAGTCTCGTCTCTTTTTATTTTTTATTTGATAAAATTGCTATTATTGGAATGACAGTTTATAGTGTTTTCTTACTTGACCTCCCTCCTTTGGTCTGTTTGTGGAAGGGGCAGAGGTGGAAGGAAGGCTGGTTAACTGGAAGGAAACCAGGTGATCACGCTTCACAGACACAGTCTGGAGGCAAGTCCTTTCCTCCATATGAGGTATTTTTACCTCCCTCTGTCACAGTGTCAGGGACCAGAGTGCCTGGGAGTTCCAGGGTCTTCCTTCTTAGCCTGTGCCTATTGTCAGCAGTATTGGTGGATGGCCAGGAGGCCCCCTATGGCTCCATTCAGGCACAGGTGTTCTAGTAGGATAAAGTGGCCTCCTCCCATCTAGTTGAATCAACTTTTCTATCACAGGGATAGAAGGCAGGCTGCCACCTTGCCAGAAGGGATGTGGCATTTCTCTCAGTGTACAAGTGGGAGGGGCCATTTTCACCACACTGTGCAGAGGTGCACTGCCTCCTCATTTCTGCACTCTTCTGTGGGAGAGGAAATGGCAGTGGTGGCAACTCACTGAAAAGGTTTCAGTCATGAACTGGGACTGGTACAGGTACTGGCTTTATTGAGAAATGTACCCAAAGTGGCAGGTCACTCTATATGGGGATAAGGAGAAAGGGGAATGTGCCCACATGACCAGACCACCCCACAGGGTGTCTCCTAGTGAGCCTCTCCAGGGAGAGGTTAGCTGCTGGCACCAGAACTCACAAAGAACTGGAGTCCTCTGGACCCCACATGGATCCAGCCAGTACTTCTGTCCCAACGCCAGGCAGATTTCTGCACCTGACTGGTGTGTGGGGGTGGGGGTATGCAGGGGAAGGACCTGGGTTTTCTCTTCTTTGGCTAGGACTGCAGAGGGTCATGAGAAGGTGCATAAAAAACTCTCCTGTTCACTCATTTTTTTGTTGTTGCTGCTGTTGTTTTCACCAAGAGTGATCTGTCAATCTCATGTTGGGGCCAATTCTGAAGGTGGCTGGAGCTTGTAGCTATCTGTTCTCTGTTTCCACATGTCCATCTGATAAACCTCACTTGGGTTTTCAGGCAGACCTTCAAAGTGGCAGCCTGACTCCTTTTAGCCTCTTTTGCTGAGAATGCAGCTGTATGTGTCTGCTGTCAGCAACCTTGGCTCTTCCTTGTACAGACTTATAAGATTATTCTCAGGTGATTTTTGGCAGGCATGCCTGATTACGTCTGGATATTTTATTCAAAGGTTTTTCAGCTAGAATGGCTCCAAGATTCCTTGAGCCATTTCCAATCCCACATCTTTGAGTAAATAGTTAAGATGTTTTACTCAAACATGTACCTCTTGAGTAATGATGCAATCAGTGGCTAAGATTTATCAGGTGAAAATTTTACTCATTCTCATTCCTAATGTTTTTCAGAGTGGTAGAATCTGTCCAAAGTTCCCCAGAATTCATAGAGTGTTGGCTTTGTGGAAATGAAATACATGAAGCTGTGCAGATAAAGAAGAGCCATAGTTAAATCTTCTATTTTATTATATTGAAAGTTAATTCGTGGGTTTATTTTTGTTGCAGTTTTAAATTTGGATCTGATATATTGCCCAAAATTTATCATCATGACTGCACATTAGTCAGAAAACTTTTGTTAAAAGTCATTAAAATACCACTATTAGCTAGAGAAGTTACAAAACTCTGTCATTGGAATTCAAATCTCTTTCTTCTCTGGTTTCTCCTTTTTACTTAAAAGTGGCAGAAACCCAAATGAGACAAAAAGAGAATTAATTAATGTAACTCAGAGCATCTATAATTATGGGAAACAATTTTCTCTCTCTCTGTCTCCATAAATCTATATGAAACAGGAAGAAGGGCTAAAATATTTATAGTCACTTCCGAGTTTGCATTACTACAGTTTAGTAATCCCAGAGAGGGAAAAAGTCCTCTTCCCAATTCAGCGCATGTAAACTACAGAGAGAACATGATGGTTTTGGTCATAAATCTGATTACTGCGAAATGTTCACCATAGACTGTGATTATAACACAGTGATTAGAAGCTTTACTAGAATGACTTGAAACGTAATGGGGAAAAATAGTTCCCTTAAAAAAAAGGAATGTGGTGGGGGTCAGAGTGTGTTGAGGAAAGAGTTAAAATGGAAATTGCCTCTAACAGAAAAAGGAGAAGCCGGGCTTGGTGGCTCAGCCTGTAATCCCGCGCCTTGGGAGGCTGAGGTGAATGGATTGCCTGAGCCCGCGGGTTCAAGACCCGCCTGGGCAGGCGAAACCTCATCTCTACAATAAATCAAAAAAAATTAGCCGGGCGTGGTAGCGCACGCCTGTAATTCC